>CAUYSK010048925.1:0-40292 GCA_963575035.1 Avahi laniger | reverse complement strand
TTGGGTAAGGGCAACTTATTTTAACTAGTAGTTTCTAAACCAATTCAGAGTAGACCTCGTCCGGACTTCTTGGAGGCGTTAACTGGAGCGCCAGTGAGCTGTGAGTCAGCTGACGACGAGCCTCTGAGCTGCTGAGCCTCCGGGAGTACAGCAAACAGAGCACGCACGGGCTCATTTGAGCCTCACGGCCCCCGTGGGCAGGTGGGATCATCCCATTTCACGGAGGGGGAGATCGAGGCTGGGAGAGGTGGCGAGCCTCAGCCCTGGCCCAGGCAGGTGCCAGCGGCTGGACCTGGCACGGAGCCCTCTGACTCTGGGCCGGATCCCGAGGGCAGCCGCCAGCTCTGTGATCTTGGGCAGGTTGCCTCAAGACCATCCCACGCCTCTGGTCCTCTTCTGAGAAGTGGGGACGACCAGGCCTGGCTGCATAATTTGTAGGGCTCAGTGCAAAGTGAAAATGCTGTGTCCTTGTTTAAAAAGTCCTGAGCATTTCAGGACAGCAACTGTGGAGCATTAATCCTGTGCCCCTGCCTGGGTCCCACACCCAAGAAGCCAGCCCTGGGGATAATAATATCAACCTTGCAGGTCATTGTGAGAATTAAATGAGGTTACAAACACAGAGCTCCCAGCACAGGGCCGGGTACGCAGTAAGCCCTATACAGTCACGCTTTTAAAAACATTATCATGAAGATGGCTCGACCTAACAGAGCTACATCACAGACAGCACACAGACCAAGCCCTTCCACTGCACCGGGCAGTCATCCTGTCGTCCCTGACCTGCCGGGTGGCCCGAGCCAATCTCTGCCCCTCACGTTCTGCCCCGGAAGCCAACTGACACCAAGTCAGTGGACCCACCTCCCCCAAATGTTTAGGTCTCAAAATTGCATGAAGAGCCCATCCTGCCGTGGATGGGAGAAAACAGCCCTGCTTACTCAGCCCTGCTGTGCACCCCGCTCCTTCCCTCCCTGCTCACACTGGTAACCCTCGCCCACCTGGAGACACAAGTGTGACAGCGCCGTATCTGCACAAGAGACCGGGGCCAACGCCCGGTTGCTGGTCCCAGCACTGCTACTGACAAGCTGGGGACCCAGGCTCAGTGCCTTCCTCTTGGCCTCAGTTTCCCAATCTGTGCAATGGCTGGGATCTGCCAGAACCTTGTATGTGAAAGTTCTCCGCAAACTGTAAGGAGTTGTACCCACTCGAAGACGGTTATTATCCTCGAGGGGTGAGTGTGTGTGTGTGTGTGAGGCATAGAGGCCTGAGTTAGGGGGAGACAGGATCTGATCTCCTCGTCGCCAGACAGTCCCAGGGAGTGTGGCCCCCCGGTGTCATGGTGCCTGAAGAAGCCCAGAGGGCTTCTTCCTTCCCCTCCAGCTGGAATGTCGCCCACGCAGGCCCAGGGACGTGACAGGAGAAATGTTTGTCATGAGCTGGTGGAGAGGCACCGCCCAGGTGCCGGGGCACAGACGCCAGCTCTGGAAGCTCCCTGGGCTGGAAGAGCATAGAGGCCTCCCCTCCCGCTGGACAAACCAGGCACTCCCGGGCCCGGCCCTCAGCACCGGGGCAAGCAGCTTTCTCTGCATCTAAGCTAGGTCCTTCCTGAGGCTGGCAGAGCCCGAGAAGGAAGCCAAAGGATGCTGCCAGACCTGGGAGCCAGGGCGTCCTGAAAAACAAGATCAGACCCCGAAATCCCACCAGGCCCAGGCGTGCCCCACCAGGCAGGCCACCCAGCAGCAGCAAGGACAAGCCCGGGAGGTGGGGAAGAGGGCACGTCAGCTTTTTTTTTTTGCAGCTATGTGCCAGCGCCGGGGACCCACGCTGCACGCAGGGACTGCTGTCCAAACACGCTCCCTGGCTCCCCGGCCCACAGCGGCTCGGAGGAGGGGGTTTGCCAACCATGAGCTAATTCCTCCGGCTGCTGGAGGAGCCAGGTGGGTGCAGCTTGGTCCTTGAGCCAACACCTTGTCTCATTATGACCTCATCTGCTCACCTGGAAAACAGTCAAACCCACTTCCTGGGCTCCTGGGGCAGGGAAACACGCAAGCGGCTGCCGACCAACTCCTTCGCTCCCTCCCTCCCTCCCTCCCTCCCTCTCTCTGTGGGCTCGTGCCTGCCCTTGGCTGTGTCCTTCACTAGCACATTTCATTCCTCTCCGTGACACACAACCTCTCTGACCCCCACCCAACACTCCCGGCCCACTGAATACCACGCGCTCATACCCCTGGTACTCGGCACAAGCTGCTCCTTCAGCCTGGAAAGCCCTTCCCCTCCTCTTGCCCTTCGGTTCTCAGGGATTTCCTCCTTGGGGAAGTTTTCCTTGATCTGCCCAGGCTGGGTCGTGTGTGCCCAGGATGCAGCAAGAGCACAGCAGAGAAACAGTAATGCCATCGCCTTAGCTGAGGTTCACAGAGCAGCAGGTGTCAATCTAAAACCTTTACAGGTAGCAACTAATTTAATCCTCACAAGAGCCCGGTGAGTCAAGGATTCCCATCATCCCCATTTTACAGGTGAAGAGACTGAGGCACAGATGGGTTAGGTAGCTTGCGCGAGGCCACAGCGTTAGTCAGTGGTGAGGCTGGGACTCGAACCCTTGCAGTCCTCTCCAGGCTGGCCCTGACCACTGGGCCCACTGCCCCGCTCACGCCACAGCACTCCCACCAGGAACTTTCTTGATGATCTCGTCCCCCAGACTCTGAACTTGACGAGGGTGAGAACCAGGCCTTTTATCCTGGGCCCTCCAGCACTTAGTGCGACGCTGCTCTGTTTTTAAGCACCGAGGAAGGAATGAGCAAAGGGAACACATTTCCCCGCTCGCTGGGGGCTGGATGGGCTCAGAGGAGCAGAGGAGGAGCCCGGGCTTCCCGTGTGTCCTCAGGAGGCACAGCCCACCCTGCCTGCCCTGACCTCGGTTCCCAGATGGGGGTGCAGGCTCCAGGCCTGAGGGGACAAAGACAGGAACAGGCACAGCTTGTGCCAAATCCCAGGACTGAGACCTGGAGCCAGAGAGGACAAGCCAGTGTCACAGACCCAGCACGAGGACTGTCTCAGTGCCCAGCCCTGTGTGAGGTCATTTCTATGGGCATCACCCTCTCCTCCTTCTAGAAAGAGCGAGCCCTTTCTGTGGGGAGCCTGTCCCTGTGGTCCCTGTGGACTCACGTTCCCTCTCTCATGCTGGGCCAGTCAGAACCCTCCTGAAGTTTCTGTGCCAGAACCACCCAGAAGCCGGCCTTGCTCCCAGCTGGCCTGGGGCTGCTGGGGACATTTGCTCGCCATGTGGACGGGGGCTGCCTGGTGGGCAAAGCCAAGCAGCAGAGAGTTCGAGGCCCTCAGTCAGGCCCTGTCAGAAGACGCACACCTGACCTTGACTACACACCTTGCGAATTCTCTTTAAGCTACTTTGAGCGGCGTTTCTGACATTCATAACCGACTGACATAAGTCTGTGTTGGAGCAAGAATATAAAAGAACATGGTGGATACTTGTTGATATTTGTCTTTTGTTTGTTTGCCATTTTCAGCTCCTTTTCTGTTTTTAGAGAGCTCTCATTTTGTGCAGGACAGTAGGCAGCCACGCACCCTTCATTCTCTGCAACCAGGGGACCATGTCCTCCAGGGAACCTTATCCTCCAGGGACCGTGTCTTCCAGAGGACCATATCCTCTAGGAATCTTATCCTCCAGGGAACCTTAGATTCCAGGGACTATATCTTCTAGGGAACCTTATCCTCCAGGGACCATGTCCTCCAGGGGACCATATCCTCCAGGGAACCATGTCCTCCAGGGGACCATATCCTCCTTCCTCCTCCGCCTGTGCCCTGGCAACCAGGTGTGAGCAGGTGACTGAGGTCTCCCGTCGCATGCTCAGGCCCAGACTGTGAGTGGTGTGTGTGAGGCCCGGATGAAGGGACGGTTAGGGTCTGCGGTGGAAGCAGGTGGGAAGTGCAGGGTGGCAGCATCATTGTAACCAAACCATCTCTGCTAAATAGGTGTCCGGGCCTCCTGCCCCTGCTCTCTTGAGCTGCCCTGGCTCTGCCTGTTTCCTCCTGTGGGTCTTCACCGCCTGCTAATTCTGTAGGCGCCTGGTAGCCTGACCATAGCGTTGCTTTCTGTTGCTTGCAACCAAGAGCCCTGGCCGCAATGAAGGGGGTACGATTCACCTGGGAAGAGCTAAACTGTTCCATAAATGTCACAACAACCCCAAAAGGCTCCCCTCCCCAATGTTTCCATGTGTCCCTTAGAAGGATCTGGTGCCACCTCTAGCTGAGAACCACAGGGTGGATGGTCACTCTCATCTTAATGAAACTCTACAGAGTCCATCTCCATTCATAGTTGACATGTTTCCTAATTTACAACTGATGGCAAGTGACGCTGGGCGAGGACAGAATAACAGTTTTCCGTGTGTGTAAACTTACACTTGTGCTGCTCTTCTGGCAGAAATGCCACCCATGCGTCCCTGTGCAGATGGACACGCTCTGGGTCATGTGACCCTCCCAGCTGGGCTGCAGCCAAGTGCCCAGGAACTGGGGCAAACAACCGAAGGGCTGAGCAGCCCAGCAAGGTGCTAGAACGTGGGAGAAGGAATGGGCAGAGGTGGATACTGAGAGAGAGGCGTGACGCCCGCTGTGGCCCGTCTCCTGCGGGCTGCTCTGCTCTCCACGGAGTCGGCCTGGCTCCTGCAGCTCCTTTGCTCCTAGGGCGTTCGTATCCCCAACTCCAGCCCCGCGGTCGCCTCATGTCTGTTTCTGCAGCCCGAGAGAAGTGCACTTACGCCGTCAGAATCCCCATGTTATGGGTGAGAAACAGAGAACTTGTCTCCTGAAATGAGGCCCAAGCTCCTGTGAACAGAAGGGGTGGAGCTGGGCTCCTGGCCGAGAAGAGGGGTGCTCTGTTTAGCAGGTAAGAATGCTGGGAGGACTCGCGGACGTGTCCCCAGCGCAGGCGCGGGCAGAACAGCACTAAGTCACCCTATAGCTCCCGAAGGGCTTCACTCTCATTCAAGCCTCACTTCATTCCCCCTCCACACGGAGAACGCTGCGGCCGTGGGGGCTGGCCGGCTCTCGGGGATGCGGATCTGCTGTGGAAGAGCTGGGACTGTCCCCACCCCTGTCCCCTTCCCCATAGCCTGAGCCTGGGGATGTGGATGCTGTCCCCTCTCCCACGGAGCTCCCTCCTTCAGGCCCCTGGAGGTTCCCCAGACTCCTCCGGGGCTTGCTCTCCTCCGTCCTGATGCCAGTTGTCTTTCTACGATGCCACTCGGACCCTGCCCTGCTTCCTAACAACCCTCCTACAAGTAGTATCTTAATAACACTGTCACGCCGCTAATACGTATCAAGTACTCAGTATGTGCCAGACATTGTAAGGAAATAACATCTCACTTAATTTGCATGTGAATCTTACGAAGTATGTACTATGATCACTCATTATACAGATGAAGAAATTGAGGCAGAGACGTAAGAAACTGGCCCAAAGGCACTCAGATTGTACACAGCAGAGCAAAGACAGACACAGGTGCACAGCTACTCATGGGGGTAAAGGGGAGGGTCGAGTGGGGACCAGGACAGAGCCTGGGCTCTGTGTCTCTCTACCCAGTCCACCGAAGAGAGCAAGTCAAGAGCATCCTCTGGGAACCAAGTCGCCCGCTCTGTCTTGGTTCTGTGCTGACCTGTGATGTTGGCTGTCCATCACTGCGTTTACAGACCCTGTCTGCACTGCAAGGAGGGCTGCGCAGGTCTGCTCATCCCATTGTACAGCTGGGCAAACTAAGGGGGCAACCCGAGTGACTGGCCTAAGGCCCAGAGCAGCTCAGGGACAGCCCGGAGCCTCTCACCCGCACTCCTTAGGGCAGCTGCACTGTCTTCTAGAACATACCATCTGCACAGGGCTGGCTACCACCCTTCCCGGCCCCATGCATGTGGAAAACTTTCTCTGGGAAATTTCTGGACTGAAGAACTGGCCACACTATGGCTCGGGGCCCTGCAGGGTCTGGACTTCCTCAGCAGGGCGGGTCTGGGTGGGTGGGACGGACGTGTTTAGCACCGGCGGCCTTCCTGCCTGCGACGCAGTCTGGGTTGCCCACGGCTCCGCTGCTGGAGCCAGGGTGGGCCTGGCCGGGGTAGAGGTCCATGTGTGTGTGCGCAGAAGTCTCTTTCCTGTGTGTGTTGCCAAGTCTAAGCCCTTCACCCAAGAGAGCCATTGCCGAGCTCCAGGAGAACAAGCGGGACCCAGCTCGAGGCTGAGGGAGAGCGCAGGGCCGGCCCGCCCCGGCCGAGCCCACACTGGCCGTGCCCATCTGGGTCTCGGCTCCTCAGCAGAAAGGCGGCTGTAGCCGCAGCGAGGATGACGGGGCTGGGGGAAGGGCTTGGCAGGCTCTGGTGGGCTTTACACACTGAAAAGGATTTTGGGCTGCACAGGCCAAGCTCACACCTGCATCTTTTCCTTTCCTTCTCTAAAGAGGTGAATCCTGTTTTTCCAGGTGGTGAGAGAGCAGTCATTGGGTCGGGGGCTGGGAGACGGGCCTGGGACACGCAGGCTCTTCCGTCTGGGTTTAATCATGAACGCGATGCTCATCTTGCACAGAGAGCCCGGGGGCTCAGGCTGACCTCCGGCCGTGCTCTGCGGACAGGCCTCGGCATGGATGAGCTGGCGGCGAGAGGACGGGGACACAGCCTGCTCCCCACAGAGCTGCTGACAGGAGCCAGAGCTGCCTGAGCGGTTCCCTCCTCCTCCGGGGTTGTCATGGTGACTGGAGCAGGAGGGACCCTGCTGGTCTGGCCCTGGCAGATCATCTCCCCCTTTCCAGCTCATCTGTATTCCAGGTCTTGGTCAGAGCTGCTGTCGGAGCCCCTAACATGAAGGGGCGACATCCTGCAGAGACCAGACCCTGGCCCCAGTTTCGTGTGTGCGGCGGGGACGGATTGTGCTGGAACGTGGGAGCGTGAGGGTGTATTCGTGTGTGTACTGTGGGGTGGTCACCCTGCGGGGGTGTGTCTGTGTGCGTGAGTGGGATGGGCGGTCACCCTGCTGTGTGTGTGTGTGAGTGCGGTGGGCGGCTGCCTTGCAGGGTGCACGCTCGGGGTGTGGGCGGGGCTGGTGGTGAGTGCAATGGGTGGTATCGGGATTAGGAAGGACAGTGCCCTGGGGTTTTCCTCGAGTGCACCGTGGTCTCCACTGCAGGGAAGTCCCCCAGGCTGCCCACCCAGGACAGCCCTGGCCTTCTCGCTCCCTGGAAGCCACCCACTTGCTGCCTGGGTTGCCCGTCCCTGCTGCAAACCGTGGTGAGAACCCACCCGTCTCCTCTGAAGGAGGCAGAGGCTGAGCCCCGACGTCGCGCGTCTGCTGCTTCCCTCCCGTGCCTGCCCAGTGTCACCCTGTGCACAGCCCAGCTCTGGCTGCCCGACGGAGGCCAACACCCCTGCTCCCTGGTTCTTTCTGGAGCTCATCACCTGCTCCATGACGTTTGCTCATTTCCGCGTGCCCCCGCCTCAAGAATGCAAGCTCCGGGAGGGCAGGGGCTTTCTCAGGCACTCAGAGCCACGCCGCGTACACAGTAGGCGCTCAGTGAACTTGCTGAGTAGGTGAGTGAGCGAGTGAATGAATGAATGAGGAGGACCTCCTGGCCTCCGTCCTGCCCTTGGTCCTCACCAGTTAGCTAGATCCTGCCTGTCTTAAAGCCCTGCCGAGGCTCACCTCCTCCCTGAAGCCCTCTAGGACTCCCACCTTCCGGGCCACTCTTTCTCGGAATTCTCCCCGCACCTACTTTCCCCATGCTCCCTGACGCTGGCCTGCCTGACCTTGAACTGCGGCAGTGTCCTGGCTCCCTGAACCAGCATCCAGGTCTTCCAGGGGCAGGACGCTGCCGTATCTTTTGTGCTTTTGTGTTCTGAGCACAGGGCCCTGCCAGCAGCAATGCTGTGAGGTCAGCAAACAAAGTCTAGCTGGAGTAGTTCACGCCTCCTGATGACTTCTCCCCAGCAGAAGGTCTCCTGTACGTTTACGAGTAAGACTTTCAAAGCCAGAATTTGTCTAGTGGCTGAGTCATTTTTCCCGAGAGTGGGGTGGGGTGGTTTGGGAGGCTGGTCTCAACCTCATGTCTGATTCTTTCCCGATAACCTTGTGTTGAATTGGACTCAGTGGGAGCCTAGCTCAAGCAGCACCTCATTCTACAGCCTTCCGTGCCCTTCTGATGGAGCTGACGGCTTCCTCCCTTATCACTTCCGTTTGAGCGCTTTTCTGCACCAGCCTGAGGTACCTGTTGGGAGCCACTGCTGAGTCACGTTTCTGATGCACCTGCCAGGTGGACAGACGTACCTCTGTCCCACATCCCTTCCGTGGGCACCACCCTGCATCGGCCCAGGTGGTTCTGAAGGGACCGAGCTGCAGCCCCCACCGTCACCCAACCCCAGGAGCACTCACAGGACCCGAGGGACACGTTCATTTCAGCCCTCACTCTGCAATGCCGACTGGCCCAGTGGAGGTGCACGTGGCCATGAAGGGCAAATAAGAATATTTTCGAGGGATTTGAGTACAGGCACTTGGAGAAATAGGGTGTGTTTTCAGTGTGGCTAGCTCAGCTGGGAGGAGAAAAGCCTGGGGTTTCCAGGGTCTGGGGAAAGCCTGTTTGCTGTAAAGGGAATAAGCCCAGGGGAAGGAGAATGAAGGGAAGAAGAGACAGAGAGAGAGGCCCCCTCATATCTTTTCAGCCCTTGGACCCAGCAGTGCCTAAAGACCCTAAGCTTCCCAGTGACAGGCACTGACAGAGTCTCTCCCCTGCCTGAGCTAGCTTGAGCTGGGCTTCTGTCTCTGGCCATTGAGAGAGGCCCCAGCGACACCCCCACTCTAGGCTGGGGGCTGCAGGAGGGCAGGCTCCGTCTCCAGCTGGTCCCCTACTCCAAGCTACCTGGTATAACCAGTTCGACTCCAATGCACACTTTCTGAATAAAGAAAAGAACTGTATGAGAGACCGATTTCCTCTCTATCGTCTATTTCCCTATTTCCATTTACACAGCGATAAATGAAAATTCTTAGATTCCAGAGGAAGGGGGAGGAGACCCACTGCCCATCACACCAGGCACTGTGTCTGTCTAATTTAACCCTTGAAATGACCCTGGGACGAGACTAGTATTACCTAGTGTCTAGCGTCACCTCTACTACAGGCCAGGAAACCTCCACTGCAAGAGGCTGAAGGTCACAGCAGGGCAGAGAAGGAGCTGCCATTTTGGCCACATCTTCCTGGCTCCACTACTGTGACCCTCTCTCCCAACTTTTTCTATAAATTTTTCTACAAATATGTAGAAAATTAATAGGAATGTGAGCTTTATACGGTTTCAATATTTTAAAATCCAGTGTTCTTAGAAACCCCAGGAGCAAGTAGCAATGTTTAAATACTCCCAAAGCAAGGCTTTGCTTTTCTGCACAAGTGCTCCGGGCGGGCAAGGAGGAGGAGACCCCAGCCCCTCGGTCTGAAGCGCCCCCTACACTGGTGCGGTGCGCGAGGCTACTGCCCCGGGAGGGCCTCTCCCCAGGGTGGGGTCCTCCTCTGCAGGCAGGGCCAGCAGTGAGGAGACCCGAGCCTAAGGGAAGTTCTGCCACTAACGGCCATGCGAGCCTGGACAAGTCACGAGACTTCTTGGAACTTGAGTGGGACAGAGACTCATTTCATTTGTCCACTGCGTTTCTGGTTTTAGGGGGGACGGCTCCCAGGCTGCTCTCAGGGGCAGCTGCTATATGCTTGGCTCTGAGACCACCAGTATGGGAGGATGGGTAGATGGTGTGAGGCCCAGGACAGGACTTTGGGAGGGCTGTGTCCCTGGCATGGCTGGACACTCGGCTTTAGACAGCCATGGGCGCCTCGCATCTGGGTCATTGCTGCCGGGAGATGGAAACGAGAGAACCATCTCGGACAGACCCAGCCTGGGGCAGGAGAAAAGAGTTCCTGGCCTGGCAGTTAGTGGCAGGGCCCTGTCCCACCCTGAGCGACTGCGGCAACTCACTTCCCCTCTGAGAGCTCCTGCTCTTCCTCCGCGCACGTGTGTTTGGGTGCGAGGGCCCCTGCATCTCCACGCTGATGTGTGCAGAGTCTTCGACCACAGCAGCTGGGGGGTGACCCCCATGTCACGGAGCCTCACCCACGGGACAGGAAGAAGAGCCCACTTACTCACGTGTTCCTGGGGACGTCTCCCGGTGGAACTTGGTGTGCGGTATCAGGTGCACATGGCAGCACCTCAGCTCAGAATCGAAGCTTTCATTGCCACACCTGGAGTGACAAGAGCAATCAGAAACCTTTCTGATCCCATTGCAATGTAAGCATGTCTTTCCCCACACACTGCGGCCCGGGCTAGGCAGGCCTTGCTGAGATATCCCACAGAGACCCTGCACACCAGAGAGGTCCAAAGACTTGCCCAGGGCTCCACAGCTCCCTCCGCGGGGCTGGCTACCTGGGCGTGGACCCAAGTCTTCCAATGCCAAGCTGAGCCCTGCTTCTATCACCTAGAAAACAGGGAGACCCTGCTTGGTCTCGCTGGGACATCATGAGGAAAGAATCTATAAAAGTACTCTCTGAGACCTTTGCAAATTCAAAGTGCTGGGTCCGTGCTGAATAATTGATGGGCTCTGGCTGCACAGAGCCGACGTACAATGAATGCTCCTGCAAGAAGCTGGGAGCGTGGAAACCTTTCCTTTCATTTGCCCAGTGAAAGGGGTCGAGAGAATGGCCAAGAAAGCTGTGCTTCCCTGTGGGTCGGTCAGGAGAGGCCCCGGCTCTGGTGCTGCGGCTCTAATTTATGGCCTCCCTGAGAGGAGAGGAAAAAGCCCAGAGCCGCTGCAGGGAAGCTGGGATACCAGGCGTCGCCGGCTTGTCCCTTCCAAGTCCCGCAAGCCCCTGGGAAAGCGCTGCTCCGGCAGGCAGGGAGAAAGGTACCTGAGAATGCGAGGGTCTGGTTGCGGAGGAGGTGGGGAGCGGAATAAGTCGTGGGAAATGTGGAGAAGGAAGTGGTTCTCCTCCGGGAAAGTGCTCGACAAAGCAGGGATGCCCAGGACGGGCTCAGGCAGCCTGTCGCCGCCCCAGCCAACCGCCACATGTGACCACAGGACTTTTCTGGCCAAAGGCCACAGCAGCAACAGGGATTAGGGAGCAGGAGGCAGACACAGAGTGGCCTTCAAAGCAAATTCGGAGATGAAAGCGGAACGCAGAGTGGGCGGGTGTCCTGGCCCTATGCACAGGACACGTTTCCCAGCTGACTGAAATGCAGGCACCGCCGCACCGCTGAGGACCCTGGGGGTGTGTGCCTCCCCCGTGGGCCGCGGCCCACCCGAGTGTCTTCTGCCTAACTGGCATGGGTCTCAGCCTCCAAACAAGGCCAATTTAGGACTACTCCACTCCACAGGGTGACTGGCTCCAACTTCAAATAAGCAGAATCAACAAACTCCAGCTCAAGTGGGAACTGCCCTGACAATCTGCTTTCTATTTCACTCTGCACTGCAAGCTCCGAAGCCCAGCGGTTTCACAAGGACTCTCTAAGACATTTCATAGTGTGGCCTGTGCGCAAGCAAGTCGGGCACCTCCACCCTTGGCCTGGGCGTGCTGACCTCTCGCGGTTGGAAAGGTCCTTAGTGTCTCCTGGCATTTGGCGGGGGTCCCGGTGGTGGGGTCCCAGCATGGCCTCTGCCTGGCTAGGAATGCCCAGAGCGACCTGCAGCTGCCTGCAGGAACAGCACTATGCCAGCACTGGGGCTTGGAGGGGACGTCTGGCCTGAGTGCCCGTGGGCAGGACAGAAAATGGGAGTATGACTCCGTCCCCCACTGTGTTAGCTTGAGCAGGACGGAGCCGGGCTGCTGAAGCTGCCCAAGTCCAACCTCACGGAGAGAAGAAATCAGAGATGGATCAGGTTAGGGACAGGCCAAGCTGGGTGTCGGAGGACCTGCGTTGACAGCCAGCCCGACACTTACTGGTTCCATGACCTTGATCACTCAGTTTAACCCCCCTAGGCCTCAGGGTCCCCATCCACGAAACTGGATCACATGGAACCTGCCACACAGTTTGGGAAGGATCTGGTGAAAGAAAGTGTATGGGAATTATTATCTAGACCTCTAGGAGGATTGTCACCTCCTGGCCTTGCTGGGCTTGGCTGGCACTCTCCTTGGCCCATCAAATGGGAAACAGCTACTGCAGTTAGTCGAAGCCCACAGGATGGGGCCTTACTCCGAGCTTGGTACTCTGCTTACAGGTGGCAGTTGGTCATCAGCAACCCGGGCCAGACTCCACGCTCCCCAGGGCAGGGCCACTTCACACCTCCTTGGTGGGACGTGCATTATCGACCCTGAAATTCTTTCCAGACCTAGTGAGATGTTCTGTGTGGTTTCCTTAGGCTAGCTGCAACCTGGGTGCATTCAAATTGGGACGCTCACCCCCCTCCCCCAATCCTGGCCACAGTCTCGCAGCAGAAAGTCCCCATTCCAGAGGTGGCTGGGGCAGACACTTCACATCTTTATCTCTGGTCTGCACCAGGCATTCGATAATTAGCAAAGTAAACGTTAGAAGTGCATTCTCATTGGTGAAGACAGAAGTATTCAAGATATACAGGTTGGCCAAAAAATTCGGAGACACTCTTGAGCAGGTGAAAGATCTAGTGAGATCTCCAGGGAGGGGTGGTCAGGGCACCAGAGAGACAGATTGCTGGGGCTTCCCGAGCCCACAGGACTGGCCATGCAGACTCTTGCTGGGTCTGTTTGCAGACGGTATTTGCTCAAAACATCTACACGTGTGGCAGAATTTGGTCTGAGGCCTGCTTGCACGCAAACCCGATAATGAGGTTTGTCCTCACCTTCCTCCAAGTTCCCGGTGGCTGCTACGGAACACATAAACAAAACAATGACACAACCAAACCTGACAGTCACGTCTGCGTGACCCAAGGCTTAGGTCAGTCCATGCCTGTTACGGGACCCCCCGGGCGCAGCACCATCCGTGCTCACAGGACTGGGGAGGTAGTGTCACTGTCGACTTGATGGTGGATGTTGGGGACCAGCTCCCTAAGCACCCTCCGAGTAAAGGACCTTCATCCAGAACCTTCCTGGGTAGTCATCACCCTGAGCTCTCCTGGGTGACCTGGCCGGCTCAGAGGCTCTGCTGGCGTCCTGGAATGAGGAAATGCCGCCCAGCCTTCAGCGAGCCCTGAAACTGTGACCACCACATGGGCCACTGCCTGGGCCCATTACCTACCTGCCCTCTGACCTGGAAAACGAGCTCGGGCTGGGCCCGTCCCAGGGGAGAAGCCTTGTGAGGGAGCCTGTGGGGGTCTGTTGCCAGCCCCCACATTTGGATCAGAGTACCCCGAAAGGAATTTCTGGCTACACTGGAGAAAGCACCCTGTAGAAATGGGTGCTCCGTTTACACCCCCATGGGAGAAGCTGAACCAGGTCCCCTCCTGGTCTCTGCAAAGACAGTTGGGGAGTCGGGGCTGATGCGTGTCACTCGCTTCTCTCAGGAGGGTCTGATGGAGGCAGAGGGTGGGCGGCGCTGGGGAGGAGAGAGGCAACTTCTCTCCCTAGTCTTCCCTCCCACACCTCCCGAGAGAGAAGTGGGGGTTCAGGGAGCAGAGGAGCCGGCCCGCAATGGCGAGGGCAGCTCTCAGATGACTGCAGGGCCAGCAGGGCTCACCCGCCACCTCCTCCAAATGCCTTTCCCACAAGTCCCATCCTCCCTGCGCCCCCCCTGCCCACCGCCGTCCTCACCCCCTTGAGGTCCTCACCCCCTTGAGGTCTGCTCCAGGACGTGCCTTTCCCTGTTTCCTCCCCGCCCCCATCCAAACCTCAGGGCACCCTCGCGCAGTCAGAGCTGCCCAGGCTGGTCCTGAGGGATTTCCAGTCTGTGGCCTGGGAGGGCTCCCACCCGCGGTAGGTGAACAAGGGAGCAAACCGCTCAGATGCTCACTCATCCTCCGCCTCTGCAGTGGCTCACCTGTCCCGGGACGGCACGGCTCCCAGAGGGCTCTGGGAATTCCAGACGCCCCCGTAGGGCCAAGGTGGTTTCTGCGGGTGAGATTTACTTGGGGACACAGCCAGCCGGAGCTGTGGGGAGCCTAATGAGCAATTTCTTCCTCACTGGCCTGGGGCTCTGTGGCTCCCTCCCAGCAAATAGTTAGGTGTGGCCTTAATTTCTTTCCTGGCCAGAGTCCCTCTTGGAGGGAGGCCAAGCTGGTACATGTGAGCGTGGGGACTGGTTATTTGGTAGAAATCCGTGCATGTAATTGAGGACCAGAGGACGGGAACAAGTGCACAGGGAGTCGGGGGCTTTTGGTAGGCAGGAAGGGGAACGGGGCGTCAGGGCAGAACCCGTTTTTGCTCCACACAAGGAGGGTCCAAGCTGGCCAGGCCTGATGGTGGTGCCTGCAAAAAATGGCTTCCTGCCTCCACAGGGTCCCCTGAGATGGGAGGGGACCTTCTGAGGCCATGGGACAATCCGCACCACGAGCCCGGCCACGCGGCTCTCATTTCATCTGGGTGTGACTGGCTTCTTTCCCTCTCCAGGCCTTAGTCACCTCGATTGCCTAAAGCAGCCTACTTTGAGAGCACTGTCTCTGGAGTCTCAGCAGTCAGGCATGTGGGGCCGAATCTCTCTGTTCTTTCACTGGCCGCGTGAGCTGCGCCAAATTGCTTAACTTCTTGGAGTCCCGTTGGCAAGACAGATAATAATGTTCCCTCGAAGGTCGATTGTGAGGATGAAGGGACCAACAGGTGTGAAAGGTTCCCATGCGGGTGTGATGGGCAAAGGCTCTTGAAATTGGAGCTGTCGTCTCTATCTGCTCTAAGTACAGCTCCAGGCTGCTGTGCCAAGCCCCTGGAAAACACACTGTAAAAGCTCCCTTCCTGCCAACGTGATCGGGCTACGGGTGCCACGGCCACCTCTCATCTCCTGGGACTTGGCCCACCTCTCTACTCTCGCTCCCTGCCTAGTGAGGGGTCAGGACTGTCCCTGGGGCATCAAAGAGAAGTTCCTTTGGTGCCACATCTCCCTTGCGCACTTTGGGAATAGCCCAGTGGATGGGCACCTGTTCTGGTCTTCCGGGACTCTCGGGGAATGACAGGGAGTTTGTGGAAACTTGATTTGGGAGAACGTGCGTGTGGGTGTAAGACGGCGGCCAACCCAGAGCCAATCCACCTTCCAGATCTTCCCGGGGAGGTCCACACACCACAGAGCTGCCTCCCAGCACCACGGGGAATAAGAACCAGATACAGGCAATAAGGGGTGTTTCAAACAAGCAATACATCCAGCCTGACTTAGCTAAGGAAGACACCTGCCCCCTCCCGCCATGTGGTCTGTGGCCCCTTGTCCGGTGACGCGGGAGGCCCAGCTTTGTGGCTGGCCTGCCCACCCCGCAGGGCCCTCTGGCAGCGCCGTTGCCTCAGATCTCACGGGTGTCAGCCCTTGGAGCACCCTGGGGCCCGAGCGCCCTGGGTCACTTTTCCCGAGTTAGGGATTGCATCCTTGGGGACAGAAACTTACACCTCACTGAGGCTGAAGTAGACAGAGGAGACAGGGTGGGCGTGGAGGTCGCCCACTGCCTGGGAGTGGACCTGGAGACATCGGAGGGGCCCTCCCTTTCAGACTGCAGACCCCAAATCTCCACCCAGAATCTTAGCCCGGGAAGGGCCCCCAGGGAGATGGGCGGGGGTCCAGCCCGGCTGCCCCACTCCCCCGGGAGGGCCGTGAGTCCCGGGAGCGGGTGAGGCCGGACTGCTGTCCCACCGGTCGCGGGCGGCTGTCCCTCCGGGGCGCTTTGGCAGGGGCCGTTCCCCATCCCCTCGCACTGCCAGCCTGGGGACCTGCGATGCCCCCCGCCCAGCCTGCGCCCGCGCCAGGGCTGTCTCTCCCCAGGCTGGGGACAGTCCCCGCCCCCGGCGCGAACCCACCTTCGGGGCACCCAGGGCCGCCTTCCGGCGTGTCGCCGAGGTCCCCGCGTCCTCCGGCGCCGGCTCCCGCCGCCCAGCTCCGGCCCGGCCGCGGCTCCGCCGGCTCCCGCCTCCCTCCTCTCGTGCTCCTGGGAATTCGGCACTATTCTTTTTTTTAAGGGACTTTTTTTTTTTTGCGTTGCGTCAGGGCGGTTGCCTGGCGACGGCCGAGCTCTCCGGCCGAGCCTTTCAGGGGCGCTCCCGCCGCGGTCCTCCGCCCCCCGCCCGGGTCCGAGCGCGCGCCCGGGTCCTAGAGCCCTTCGCGTTCCCGTGCCCGCCAGCCCGCCGAGCCAGACCCCGCATCCAGCTCGTCGTTAAGCCGAAGCCAAGGCAGCGTTTCCCCAGGCTGGGCGACGTGGCTGTGCCAGTGTCAGCAGTCTGTCTGCGGGGGAAGCAGGGGGCGAGGGACTCGCGCCCAGAGCCCGCGCCCCGCCCCCGGCGACTGGAGGTCCTGAGACCCGCAGCCGCGACAGTCCCAGCGCCCGACGTGTGCTGCACCCTGCAACGACTCAGCGGGTAGACAAGGGTGTCTCCGGCTGACGGATGGGGAAACTGAGGCTCAGGGCTGGCAGTAGTCCGGTGGGCCCGGTCCCACGCGCTGTATCAACCTCTCCTGCAAGGCCCAGTCCCTGCTGCTTGGGAGCTGTGGCACCCGGGGGCACGTGCAGGACGGCAGCCAGCCCTGCCCCGCCCAGGCGGGGTCTAGGACCAGTCCCCGGCTGCAGGCAGTCCAGACACCTGCTCGCCTCGTCCCAGGACCTCGTTCCCCCCGCCCCCCGACCTCGCCGAGCACCTTTCCCAGCTGCCTGGGGTCGCCAGGGTCTCTCCAGGTGATCTTACCTGCCCTTCTCGCAACAGCGCTGGGGGCGCAGGGCAGGCGCCATCTCCGTGCACAGTCGTAGCAACTGAGTCAGCGGGCTGTAAAGCGACTTGCCACGGGCTCGGGGCAGGTCAGCGGTGGGCGCGTGTTCTGTGGGGCCTCAGCCCATGCGGGTGCCCGAGGCCCCGGTGCTACCCCCTGGTGCCCGTGCCGTTCACTGCAACTCACTCTCTTTCCCGCCTTCCCCGGAGGTCCTCAAGGCGGCATCCTGCCAGTGCAGCGACCTCTTCCTGCTCATGGGTTAATGGTCTAAGCTAGCAGGTATTTTAACAGGGATCTTTTGGAGAGTCACAGCGTTGACTGAGACTTCTTGATTCTACCTCCTGAATCTCCCCCCACTCCTTCCCCTCCTTCCCGCTTCCTGCCACTGCCCCGCCCACGCCACCATCGGCCTGCCCCTTGCCAGCAACAGCCTCCGTACTGACCTCGCTGCACCCACTCTCCGCGCCCCCCAAGATAGTTATTCCTCCGCAACCAGAGCAAACTCTTTAAAATGGAAGTCCGATCCTGGCTTCGCCTGCTTAAAAGGCCTCCAAAGCTCCTAGTCCTCTAAGAAGGCTGCCGGGGCCTAGTTGGCCTCTATCCGCCTCCTAGGCCTTGTTTTGGGCGGACTCTGCTCTGGGACAGCAGGTACCTGGTTGGGAGGGAAGAGGAGGAGGAGGAGGAAGAGCAGACTGGGGTGGAACAGCTCAACTCCAACATCAAACCATAGGGAGTGATCAAATAAATGAGTTGGAGTTGTGTCTCTAGCACAGAATAGTACGTAGTCATACGAATGCTATTCTCCAAAAATATTGGATGATATAGGAAAATACTAACAATTTAATGCTAAGTAAGATTGGAACACCAAATCCTATGTACATTATGAAACTTTTCATTCTAATATATAATTCATCTATATGCATAGAAAAAAGATTGGAAGGGTGTATGTGAATATTCCCTGGGGTTATCCCTGGGTGGCAGGGTAACTGAGGATTTAAAATATCTTCTATAGCCTTGCATTCATTTTCTACACTGGATAGTTTTGTAATTAGAAAAGTCAAGAAACATTACTAAAAAGGAGAGATGGCCCCGTGTTGGGGTTCCTGAGGTCTCCTGCGTTATTTGCCACTCCTGTTTATGGGAGCTGCTTGGATAATGAGTGGGCGGAGTGGGCAGGGCCACCCCAGGGCTCTTCCTTCCCTCCAGTCATTGCAGAGTGGTCTTTCCAAGAAGTCCCAAGAAGAGTGAGACGTCGCCTCTTGTGATCCTACGGTAACCCTGTGAAACGGAGGAGTCGAGAAGTATTGCCCTGTGTGACCTATGAGTTCTCTAAACTCAAAGAGGTCAGGCGCTTACACAGTCACGCAGCTAGCAGTGGGCTCCCAGGGCTGCGTCACTCTGAGTCTTGGGCACTTCATAGTATGTCACACGGACCCCGCAGGCACTCAAAGCCATGGGCACAGCAACCTCAGCGACCACACTGTGTTTGATCATCAGACGCTGCCCAGAAGGTGCTGTCCTGCGAGGAAGCCGCTGTCCGCCTCCCACTCTCTGTGCCCATCTCCTCCTTCTCCCTTCCCTCCTCGGAGACTCCCTGACACCCCTGCTTCCCTCATTCCGGCCCCTCTGCACGGGAAGCCCACTCACACGGAGCCTTCGTGTATCTGCAGTTCAGAAGGTGAGAAGACATGTCAATAAGTCAGCAGATGTGAATTGTTGGCAGGAGCCAAACTCCTTAAATACAAGTGGTAGCAAACAACTCTATTAGGTTTTCACTTTCCACCATAAATACATTTAAGATAGTTTTCCTAAGGCAATGACCTAGTCCTGTCACTTTCAGTGAAACCCGAGGTCCTTACCATCCTGTTCAAGCCTCAAAGGGACCCCCCCAACCTCCTCCTGTGTCATCTCCTGCCCCACAGGCACCCTCTGTCCCATGGCTCACTTAGGTGTCACTTTGGGAAGTGCCCATTTCCCTCTCCCACTGTGCCAGCACAGCACTTGGTCGAGGGGCGACACCTGCCTGCCGACACCCCGTCTCTCTGCCCGCCCCTCTGTCGTGGCTCTGGGTAGCTGGGCTCCGCGCCAGGGTTTATGAGTATGGACGACTGTGTGCGAAAACATGGATAGTAAGTTCTTTACCTCCAACCCCGTGACCATTCCCCGTACCTTGGCTCCCCGCTGTAAGTCACCTAGCATGACGGTAGCCACGGCGTTGGGTTAAAATGCTCGACCTAAGGGTGGGCTGAGAAACTGATCAGCGAAAATGGCTCAATGACATTGTGAACTGTGTTGCAGCGATGCTGTGTGTACGTCATTGGGGGGCTGCGGAGGAGACGGGGGGCTGTGGAGGAGACGGAGGGCTGTGCAGAGAGGCGGCAGGGATGGAACCCTCCTCCCTGGGGAGACAAACCTGGGACCAGAGCCAAGACCTGGCTCGGTCACTGCCCATGTACAAGCCACTCGGACACTTCCCTTTGGATGTTGCCTGAGCTCCACCTGCCAGTCTGCCTCTGACCTGTCCCGTCTCCCCTGAGGGCGGGAGTGGGCCCCTTCCGCAAGGAACTCCAGCAAGCCAGGCCCCAATGGTAGGTTTGGGGCTTTCCTTCCCACCCACTGCCTTTCTCACGGGCCCCCTGTCGTGTTTTTAATTCCAGCAGAATTAAGGCAAGCGGGAGGAGAAACCCTGCCAAATTTAAACTCAAAATACTTGCTCGTCTTCCTGACTCATTTATTCATCCATTCAATATTTATTAGCGCCACTAAATACCAGACACTGTTCTAGGCTCTTGGGAAATGTCAGTGAAAAAAGTCCCTTGCCCTTGAGAGCTAATAATCTATTAATAGCAGAGAAAAGGACGAGTGAAAACACCAGATGAATAAGCAATGTTGTGAGTTATAGAAAAGCAGACGTGTGGACTCAGACCAGAAGCAGTGTCGGAGGAGGGAAGTGCTCACTTTTGAGCAGGGTAGCAGGGATGGCCTCAGTGATAAGGTGGTTTTCGAGCAAAGATTTTTTATTTTTATTTTTTTTTTTTTTTTTGAGACAGAGTCTCACTCTGTTGCCCGGACTAGAGTGCCATGGCATCATCCTAGCTCACAGCAACCTCAAACTCCTGGGCTCAAGCAATCCTTCTGCCTCAGCCTCCCGAGTAGCTCAGACTACAGGCATGCGCCACCATGCCCGGCTAATTTTTTCTATATATTTTTAGTTGTCCAATTAATTTCTTTATATATTTATGGTAGAGACGGGGTCTCGCTCTTGCTCAGGCTGGTCTCGAACTCCTGAGCTCAAACAATCCGCCCGCCTCGGCCTCCCAGAGAGCTAGGATTACAAGCTTGAGCCACTGAGCCCAGCCTTGAGCAAAGATTTGAAGGACACGAGGGAGTTGGTCTTAAGTGTCTGGAGGAAGGGTGTTTCAGGCAGAGGGAACAGCCAGTGCAAAGGCCCTGTGTCAACAAATCAAGAGACAGCAAGGGCACCTTGCAGCTGGAGCACAGTGAGCAGGGGGTGGGGATGGTCATGACATCAGAAACATGACAAGGCAGGGTCCTGGGGACAGGTCCTGTGGGCCTGGCAGACCACTGCAGGGACTCGGGGACTCTCCTCCTCCCGAGGGAATGCACGGCACGCACAGCTGGAATGAGTGTCTGTCTTCCTGGCACTTTCGGGGAACACAGAACTCTCTAAATCCATCTGTTCCTACTCACACTTTAAGCTACTCAAAGGCTACTCCTGCATGCTGGGTACTTAGGCTAAGTGCTCAATGTCCATGATCCATGTCTAAGGTGCCTGCGTGTCCCTTGCTGTATGTATGACTTGGTCCATATTCACTGAATAAGAGAAGGAAGATGAAATTTCTGTTTGGCTCTATCCTCTGCAGAGGTTGCAGAGAGTAGAGACAGCCCTCTCCCACTCCAGAGAGCAACCGGCACCCGCAGCCTGGGCCACAGTCCACTGGCTTCTGCCGTCTGCCCTCTGCAAGGACTTCTCCATCCTCAGGCCCAGGGCTGCAGGCGGCACTAAGTGGTTGTCATCAGGCGTGTTCAGTGGCACTGAGACCGACTGGGGCTGCGTGAAGAAGGGCACAAGGCCAGCTCTCTGTCCTGCAGAGAAGCCCCTCCCGGCGCTGGGCACGGAGGCGCGGTGCACACAGCTTATTAGTACGAAGATGATTAATGAAGCAGTCGTCACATGGAGCATCCACCTCAGTGCTGGAGTCAGGGGTGACAGATGCCACCTGAGCCCCAGTGAAAGGGAGGGATGGTGTTGGCTGAAAGAGGCCGTTGGGGAGGCTGGGGCTGCGGCCGCAGAGGGACCTGCATCTGGAAGGGCACCGCGCAGCGTCCGCCCCAGCTGCAGTTCGCGCAGTGTGGCGAGGGGCCAGTGAAGACACTGCTTCGTGCTGCCAGTGGCTCGAGGCCATGAGGCTGGCCGCATGTCCCAGGTGATGGTGGTGTGACAACCAGGAACCTGGAGTCAGGCAGATCCTGGGTCACGTCCTGGCTTTTCTGGCGATTAGCACGTGCCTGTGAGCAGTCGCTGACATTTTCTGAGCTGCAGCTACTTCATTGATAAAAATGGAAATAATTTTAATAGTACTGTCTTGATCCATGGCCAGAGGGCCTGCCCAGGACTGTGTTTGAGAGAGCCCTGCTCTGGACCTCCAGGCAAGGTGACCAGTGGCCAGAGACGGTGCCCACCTGGTGGCACTCTGCATTCTAGTACCCAGGACCCAGGGACTCCCTTCCCAGATGGGCCATGCCCAGGCCTGTGAGGCCTCTTTCTTGGTCTGCGGGGTTTAGATGAAGGCTGGACTCTCAGGCTGGGCTCTCCCCCTGCCCGAATTCAAGGCCCCTGGGTGGGTAAAGAAAGGGGGTTCATGGGAGTGAGCTGAGGTCTCATTCCCCCTGCCGCTCTGGTTTCCAGGAGGCCAAGGATGCAAAATTGGAGCCTGGCCTTTGAGGTTGTTATAAAGAATATTTGTCAAGGCAGGAGAAGAGAACAAACCTTAGTTCACAGTTTATTGGCTTGATTTATAACTTTCAAATATTTGGACACATGGCCTCCTTTTGTGTGTTTGCTCTGGACCTCTCAGAGCTGGGGGGCCTGATGGTAGATCTTGCTGGTTTGTTTAAGGAACAAGTGACACAGCACACTGCACATAGACGCAAGGGACCGCCATCCCTACTGTGCTCATCTCCCATAGCTTCGTGAAGTTTGCAGAGTTTGCCTTTTAATCTTACGAGCACTTGTAAGATCATCTTCTAGAAGATGCTGCGGAAAGTGTTTCTAGATCCAGGATCAGCAGTTCCTTGGTGACAGCTAGAAAGAACCCTCCCTGGGCTTGCACAGCATTTGAAAGAAACCAGAAATGTCACGGCTAACCCTGGCAGTGCGGCAGCCCCAATGGGCAGGGGCGAGCCTTCCAGATATTACTCTAAGCATCATCTCACCCGGTGAGCCTGGCTCCTTTGAACCAGGGCAAGAGCCCTGCATAGGAACCGTGAGATCCGGGGCCCAGTGCTGGCTGTGTTAGCAATTAGACCTCTGTCAAATCACTTCTGCTAGAACAAGCGGTTCAAGCTCGGGCTTCCCCCGATCCCTGATTGTGGGACACTCTGCACCTGCCCAGTAGAATCTATCCTGCTGGGCTGTGGCAGGAGGCAGGACAGGAACAGTGGAGCAGGAGGGTCTGGCAGATGCTACACATCTGGGCCAGCAAGAGTTCAGGGCGAGAAAGACAGAGGGAAACAGGCTGGCCCCGGGCTGGGATGAGAGCTAGCCACATATCCCGTGGAGCAAGGCAGCGCCCCCTCCTGGAGGCGGGGCTGCTCGTCATCTGCCCCGGGTGTGCTAGCTCCAGACCTGTGGGCAGGACCCCGATATCTAGGGCTGTGGTAGAACCCTGCCCTGGGGGGCCAGGATCGGGGTGCCAAACGCTTCTCCAACGCGATAGCCCCGCCCATGCCGAAGCCACAGCAACAGCCGTGCTCTGGGGAGAGGCCTAACGAGCCTATTTCATTTCCACTGGCCAAGCCCCGATGATACGAGAGGCCACAGGTGAGTGTCGGGGGAGAAACGGACGCGTGCAGGTATGAAATCAAACTTAATCATCCTGTCACCAAGAAAACCCAGACATGAGCACAGGATTTATTTAGAGGTGGGAGCAAGGCCAGGTCGTAACAGAGAACGGATGTTTGTCAATCGTCAGCGCTAGGAGGGATTCTGGAAAAAACAGGTCTGTGGCTCAACCCCTTTTCAGGAATTCTAGTCCAAGGAGATGCTGGGGACAGAGCCTGCTACTGTCCCACAGATGTTAAAGCAAACGGGACACACACCTTCTTCCCTGCCCCCGTCCCGGCCAGGAGGAGGGGGAAGGATATTGCAGCTCACCCTGCGGCTCTGGCCCCGGCTCTGCCTCTTGCTGTCAGGCTTCTCTGGGCAAATCCCTTAGTCTTTTGAGCCTCGGTTTCCTCACCTACAATCAGGGACAACAATAGCTACCACTAATACCACTGAGGGCTGTTGTGAGGATTAGAATTAATGCCGGTACAATGCCTGACAAATGTGTGGCAAGGGGTAGGCATACAGCAAATGCACAGTGTTTCTTACCACATGTATGCAGAGAACCAACTGGTCTTCCACTGTGCGCCACCTGAACGGGGGTGCGCCCTTGCTCACTCCAGTGTAACGCGCAGCGTGGGCAAACATTAGGCAATCAAGCTGGCAGGGTTCCCAAATACCTTAGCCACCTTGTTTGTCTTCTCCGAGCACAAGGGAGCCCTGTCTGGAATCTGACACTGGCAAAATAGGACAGAGCGTGGAGCAGACCACCCTGGCCTGCGGTCCAGCCACAGTTTTGGGCACAGACCCTGGAGCACTTTCTGGCCAGGAAGGCAGCGAGCCTCCAACCTGGGCAGCCGCCGTTCTGCAGATCACGTCTTAGGACCAGGATGTTTCTGGTCCACAGAGAGAACGGGAGGCAGGGAGAGAAAAACAGACCCAGGAACACAGACTTGCTGTCCTGGGGGATGGGAGAAACCAAGGTGCAGGGGACAGGCCGATGGACACACGGACATCACTTCTGCGAGGACCCCTGACGAATCACTTCTGGCTAATGTTTCATGGTCTGATTAAAATGTTTAACAAACACAATCAGCCCCCCTTGACAATGGTTGGGATGATGCCATAGGCAGAGGAGAAGGAGGAGGAAGAGAGGACAAAGAAGAAAAAGAAGAACAGCAACACCAACAACAACGACCCCAAGAGGGGTGAGTGGGGAGGGAAAAGCGAAGATATTCAGAGTGGGAGGCATTCTTCTTGGTAGCCAGGTGTCCTGATGTCAGGAGCCTGGGTGAGTCGCCAGGACACTGCTGGAACGAACAAGCGGACAGGACCCTTCCTCTCTGCCTCCCGCATAAAGGCCTTGGCTGCTGCCGGAAGGGCCAGGCCAGCCTGGGGCTGACAGCTCTGCACTGAGCCCCCCACGGTGCCCAGGTCAGCCTCGCCGCGGCTCTCCCTCTGCAGACAGGTTTGCCTTCCGCCTGTGGGACCCTCTCCCTGTTCTCCAACCTGGCCTCAGCTTCCCAAGCCTGTTTCCGCCATGGGCATCTTGGTGTTGAAGAAGTTGGATTGTCTTTGAAGTTTTCCATGGGGGAAAACTGTCTGTTGACAGTGGGAAGAGCACAGCACCTCAGAGTGTCTGCACAAAACCCTCTCAGCCCCACCTTGTCCCCAAGTGTCCCTCTGAACCTGAAGTCCAGCCATGCAAACAATGCAGACCAACAGGATCTCAGAGCCTAAAAGGAACCAGATGAAGCCAAAAAGAAATCAGGCAGAGATCAAGATTAAAATACAGCTGAGACCCACTGGACACTCCGGAACATTGTGTGGACTTTTTTGTGATCTCAGCCTCAAAGAGCTGGGCTTCTCTGAGCAGCTGGTTTGTTTTCCTCTTGTGGATGCTGTGATTTGTCAGCTGTGGTGCTGTCGTCTTCACTCTGGGTTCTAGAAAACTCAGACCCAAGTCCTCCCATCCCCCCCCTGCCCCCTCCGTGGAGAGGCTTTCACAGCCGGCTCCGTGCCCAGTCCTGGAGTCCTCCCGGCTCCACCGCACTTTTCTGCTCTGATTTTCCTCTTCACTCGCTCCTCCCTCTGCCTCACTATCTTCTTTTAAAATGTTTTATTTGGATGCACGGTAGATGTGCAGTGTTTTTTGGAACAAGGAAGTGAGGCAATCTGTGAATGGAAAGTTAAAGTGAAGTATTTCAGGTTGTCATGGGAACTCTTTGGGGCTCCCAGTGAGTTAGGAGTTTCCAGGGTCTCCTGGGGGCCTCAGCCTTCCCTGCCCTAACCGCAGCCTCCTCCACTCCCCGGAGGGAATTCCCAGACGCCAACTTCTGCAGCCACCCCAGCTCCTTCTGTGCCCACCCCAGCTCCAGCCTGTGCCCTGATGCTCCGAGGGCTTGGTCTGTGTCCCACGGAGTGACCCTGGCTCCGTCTCAGCTTCTGCTGCTGTCCTGGGTGAGACCAGGACCCTCCTGGGTGCTCAGGCCTGAAGGAGTGTCCACTGACTCAGCTGTGACTCACTGGGGTGTCCCCTGCCAGGCTGGGGTGGCCCCTTGGGGGGGTCTCTGGAGGGCCTGGAGTTTCTGAGCTCCAGTCGATGTGGCTGACCTCTCTTTAATTCCTGAGAAAGTTTGATTTGTGGCAGCTCAGCCTTCAGGGTTTGAAGTTCCCAGAACATCTGCTCCCAACTCAAACTAGTCATTAGTGGGATTGTGGGATGGAAGGCTGGGAAGTGTTTTCTGAAAGGCCAAGTGCTGGGGAGAAAAGAAAACTCGGCTGCAGGCCGGGAGAGCTGGGATCCGGTCCGGGCGTCACCTCTCTCTGGCTCGTGGGCCTGGACACAGCTCTTTCCTTTCCTTAACTCTGTAAAATGGGGAGGGTGAGACCCTCCTAAGAGGATCCCTTCAGTCACTCAATAATTATGACCAAGCACTGTCAATGAGCTAAGGACGGTTCGAGGTTGCTGGAGTACAGTGACAGAAAAGACCAGTAAGGCCTCCTATTGTGGCACGTACCTGTGTTCAGCAAGCAAAGACAGGCAATGACAAATACACCAATGGGCGAGGGACCCTTAGATACTGATAAGCACCACCGAGAGCCACCTCTGTTCTAGCGTCAACAGAGAATAAATCTCCAGTCTTCTGCTGGAGGAAAGGCAAAGGCCACGGTGTGCTGAACAGAAGACAGAAAGCAAGAGGGTAAAATCTCGCTGTCTCTTAAACAAACTTTCCCCAATTGCCCTATTTTAAGCATACCTTTTCTTCTTCTTTTTTTCTTTTTTCTTTTTATTTTCACAGCACAGAAGATTGAACATCTGGCATCTGCTATTGAGCCCATCTAGTGAAATTTTGTAATTTTCAGCTCTAGAAATCCCATTTGACTCTTTTTTATAATTTCCATTTTTCTATTGAGATTCCATATTTGTTGACTCATTGTTAACATAATTTCCTTTAATTCTTTGAACATTGTTCTTTAGTTCCTTGAACATAACTGTAATGCTGCTTTGAAGTCTTGTCCTAATCTATTGACTGTTTAATTTTTTTCTAGTCACATTTTCCTGCTTTTTTGCTCGTCTGGTAATTTCTGGCTGAAAACCAGACATTGCAATGATTCTGGATTCTGTTTTACTTTCCTAAAAGTTGTTGGGTTTTTGTCTTAACAGCTTATCTGGACTTGAACTGCAGATTTATCCTCCTCCATGGTGTGCAGCCACTGATACCACAGTGCGGTTTTTATCAGTGGTATTTTACTTTGTTTTTCAGTCTGGACCCTCTGAAGGTGTCCTCTGTCCCTGCACTGTATAGTGATCAGGCGAGTATTTGGACAGAGGTTGTGCTCAAACACCGTGCAAAGTTGCCTCCCACCCTCTGCTGCCAGAGCTGTGTGTGGTTGGAGAAACACATTCAAATTGACAAGTCCCCAGGTGGCCCTTGGCTCTCACTTTCTGCTGCCCTCTCTTGGGTCTCCCCCTCGCCACACCCCACTGCCCCTCCATGCTAAAATCTTGCATATGCTAGCAGTCAGTTAGGGATGCACAGGGGAGGCTCAGCTCGTTCATGGCTCTCTTACTTCCAGGATCTTACTCCTCATTACAATTCTGACTGTTCTTCCACCCACCCTGAACCAACGCTATAACCTCGAGCCCAGCAAAGCTACAGTTTTCCACTTCCTGTCCAGAACGGATTCCATGACCTTTAACCCATAAAACAGCATGGTCTCATCTCTCCGTCCCAGACCAACTCTGCCATCTCCAGCTGGTATAGCTACTGGTTTTCACAGACAGCCCTCAAGCCAAGTCCACCATTCCCACCAGTAAACCTATGGTTTTCCTCGCCCAGGCTGGGGGCGAAGGGTTTCAGTCAAGGGGACCACAGACCCAGGGCCATTTTGGTACAGGAGCAGTTTTTTGAGATTAAACACTTCTCAGTTTGTTGTCTGCCTTTGGTCATTTTCCAGTGCCCCGAAATGGTTATTTTTTGAAAATTTTGTCTAGGTTTATGCTTGTTTTCTTCAAAAAGAAATTGCCCAATTTTTTTATACCACCATTCCTGAGGTCAAGCTTGGACTGAATTATTTTAATGTTTCTACCACTTAAATATTCTCTTGCCCACAGGTTTTGCTTTTGATCAGAGATGTACTGGTCGTAGGAAGCTGACATAGACGCACGGAAGGAGAGCACTGAATTTTGCATAAGTCACCTCAAATGTGCAAAAATAAATGGGGAAACCAATGAGGCTGAACATTGAACTTGGAAGTTTCAGAGTTGGGGGTCTAGCCTCAGTCCAGCCCTGAGAGAACCCCTCCAAGGTTCTCTAATAAAAGTTCTAACAAAGGACACCACTAGCCTCCCCTAACATTTCTCACTGCTTCTCCCCTTCTCCCCGGGTCTTCCCCCGACCTCCTCTCTATCCTTTCTTGTGGGCCTGGGACTCTGGGAAGGTGAAAATGGCCAAAATTAACTTTCACTTCTGCTAGACATCCGGAACCCACGAGCAAGGTCATGTCCTTACTCTTTTCCAAGTGGCTGTTGGAATCCATCGTGTGTGTGTTGTTGCTGCTGCTGTTGTTCCAACCTCTGTCTGTTGGGGGTGGACAGAGAGGGGAAGGTTTGTTCCAGAACACATGAAGGTCAGCATACCTAAACCCTCCCTCCCTGCAAATCCTCATACCCCCTCTCACTCCGACCTTGAGCAGATAAACCAGAGTCAGATGAGATGGATTTTCTGCCTGGGAAGTTGGGTTTCCTGCTCCCCACTGCATTCTCTATGTCCCCAAGTCCAGGTATATAGAAGTTGTCCAAAAATCTCCTATCGAGGCCCCACCGACAAAACATTAGAGTCAACTTGGGCAGCATCACAGCCCCCTCATTCAGTAAAGCAGTCAGCCCCCGGATCTGCCTCGGACAGTTTGCAGGACGCCCTGTCGGGTCTCATGTCCAAAGCCATCTCCTTGGTAACTGCCCCAGTGGCCTGGGTAGAGTTACTGCTCCACCTCTGTTCCCCCACTGTCATTATCTGGCTACAAGACCCTTCCCCAGGCTCCTGCGGCTGCGTCCCTCAGCAGGGGACTGTGCTTGTCGGCACCTGCACCCCCAGCCCCTGGTGTGTGGTCCCCACAGAGTGGATGTTAGGAAAAGTACGTCGTGTGAATTGAATTGAGATAAGAAGACTGAGTAACCTCATCTCAAATCAGTAACTTTTAAAATCATAAGTTTAAGGAAATCAGAGCTCTTTCAACTTGTGTTTAACATTTAGGTCTGACTATTAGACATCAGGAAGTGAATAATTATAACAATAAATTATTAATAGCCACCACGTACCAAGCAGGACCAGCATTCTGGACACTGCTCCAAGCCCTTTGGTACCAAGTATAGGAGACGACAAAGTTTTAAAGATCAGATTTGGGACTTAGACTGGGCCTATTCACATCAGCTCCTAGTTATCTGGGGTTTTCTAGGTGTTGGATGCTGTAATAGATACTTTTTATACATGAATCCACTTATTCTCACAAAAACCGTTTGGGGAAATGAAACAGACTGTGGCCACAGCACCTTAAAACCCGAGAACTCTATGTTGCTGCCGCTGTTGTTGCCGTGAACACCTGTCGAAAGGCTTTTTCCTACCTGTGACTCACAGCGAGTTATTGTCTTAGCCCTAAAGTCTGAGAAACAAACTCCACGAGGAAGCCGCGGTTCTGGACCGTGGTGTAGAAGCTGGCCTGTCTGACCACACACCCGCCTTCAGGGGTCCCAGAACACGCAGGGAGAGGGGAGAACCCACCCAGGGCCTTTCTCTGAAGAGCCGATATCAACGACATGGATGGTTAAGAAGCAGTTGACCAGCGGCTCACTGTGTCCGGTGGGACCAGCAAGTCTCTGAGGTCATCTCAGCAACCTCCTCGGTCCCACCGGCCCCTCGACTAGTGTGGAGCAGGGCACCCCTCTAGGGGTTGGGGTCCTTCCTCGTCACCCCCATTCTTCTCTGCTCCTGTGAGTTTTCACAGCCAAGCGAGGTGGAACCACTGGCAAAGCTCTGGGATCAGAATCAACCGCTGGCTGTAAAAAAAACGGGCAATTAGCTTATACGGAGCAGCAGGGCTGTGCCTGCCGTTCACGCCCATCCCACCACTTCGTGCTCACGGGCACCTGTGAGCTGGCTGTTACCAGCATCACTTACAGGCAAAACAAAACCAGCGAGGCCGAGAGAACGGCTGCCCTGCGCACCCAGATGGCACGGCAGAGCCCGAGACTTTCCGTGAGGTCTGCAGCGTTTGGCCACAGGGCAGAACAAAAACCCGGTAGAGTTAGCTTGGAGGTTTGCTAACTCTGCCAGACCCGGTGCAGGAAAAACGCCAGCCATGCCGTTAAACCAAAGCCCTATGGGAAAACTTTCTGGTGGCCCGGGGCTGGGGAAAGGTCAGCTGCCTGTGGTCCTTCTTCACCGGCTTTCCTGGGGCTGAGCAACCCCCTGGGCCCGGGGAGCCCACAGAAGCTTCAGGAGCGTGGCTGGAGGGGTGGGGCCCCGCGGAGTGTGCTCCTGGGAGCAGCTGCTGCAGCTCTGATCACAGAGCGGGGTTGCCACCACCTGCTGCCACCTCTGCCTGCTGCCGACAGGAAGCCACGAGCTGCGCGACTGATTGAGAGGAGGACTCTTCTGGGGATGCGCTTTGTCTTTAGGGTGGTGTTGGGACTTGCTGGTGGCAGCTAGAAAGCCACGCCACCACTCGGACACGGGGTCTGGAGAGCCATGGTGGAAAGCCGCTGAAGCATCACCGAGGTAGGGCTCTACGTCTTCCGGGTTCTGGACCGGTGTTCTGAGGCCTGCAGCGGGGCGGGCGGACAGGGGCATGGCTCTGGGTGCTGCAGATGGGGAGAGAGGGCACGAATGCGATCTCTGTCACATCCATGGACAGACTGCTCTGTGGTTTGTTCGTTTCTATGTAGAGAGATGTTTTGATTTGTGAAAGTTCATCCGTCCAGGGTAGATTCTGCTTCTTGGGCTCTTGAAGCTGGAAAAGGCAATGAATGTGCCTCAGAGGGAGGAGGGGACTCGGCCCCTCGTGAGAGGTGACATCTGACACTCAGAGCTGACCGAGGCACGGAGAGGGCCTGGCTCATGGCAGATGGTTGGCTGTTGCTTTTGTTTTATTTTGTTTGTTTGTTTAATGAGGTTGTTCCATTTTTCAGACATTCAGAGGCAGGGTAACAGTATAGATTTAACGGTGACCTTTTTGGCCAAGAGATCTATTTTGCCAGGAAACTACAACTGCAAAAAGGACAGATAATGTGTTTTGGGAGGTTTTGTTAAAATTCTAGGGCTTTGACAACTTTCCCATTTATCTTATAATTGGTGCTGATTCACCCTCATCTGCCCACATTGCCAAGGACCTAAGCAGCGTCACCATCGTCTGTAGTTACGGAGAGGAGCTCCCTGTGATGTACGGAGAGTCTCCTCCCTCCCACAGGTGGAGCTCAGTTCCCCTGACTAAGGGTGGGAAAAAGGAAAAATCGTAGCTGTGTAGTGGAGACACCTGCAGACACCGGCTTCCCCAGGTGACCAAGGGCCACTCCGGCAGGGATAAGTAGTGTTGCTATTGTGAATTTCTGCTACAATGTGATTCTTCCCCAAACCGGCAAACAGTCTAATCATGAGAAATCCTGAGACAAATCCAAATCAAGAGAGATTCTACAACATATTTGACCTTCAAAACTGTCAAGGTCATGCAAAACCAGGAAAAGACAGGGACACTGTCACTGATCAGAGGAGACCAAGGAGGTCTGACAACTAAGCCCAGAATTCATTACCCTGATCCCTCTCCAGGAAGGAAGGGCAGACCAAGGACGGAGAGAGTGAGGGTCCAGAGCCCACGTGGAGCACAGCTGCCCACCCGGATGTATCGGCCATCGTCTGGGCTCCACCCTGCCCAGGGAATCTGGCCCACCTGGCGCTGGAGATGGCTGGTGGGCACTTCCCTGGGAGCAAACTGTGGCCTGCGGGATGCAGAGCAGGGATTCGAGGGGCCAGCTCCTGTGAGCCCACCTGGGGTCTGCAGCAGCCAGCACGCTTGCCCGCAGGGCTCAGGTGTGTGGAGAGGTGACAGTGAGACAGAGAGGCCCAGAGGCCTGCCCTTGTCCCCCCCAGCCTCGGTGGAGCAGGCGAGCCCTGTTCAAAGGTGATGCCGCTGCAAGATTAGAGAAATGCTTCGGAAGTAGGAGAGGAAGAAGAGAGAATTATGAAGCCGCAGGAAGACGGCGCTTAGATGAAAATCACAAAACACTCAGATGAAAATCACAGCCAAAGCGTGGCGATTACAGCTGGGCCTGAAGTGCCTTTCCCGTCACACCTGACCCCCACTGCCAGCCGCGCGGTGGCTGCAGCAGCCACTCACAGTTTCTGGAATGCTCGGCGGCATGTTCTTGTGCTCCTGGAATCCCCTCCTGCCTTCCCATCCAGGCAACTAGCACTTGCTCTAACATCCAGGACCAGCGCAGAGATCTCCGCGGCTGTCGCGGTGCCCAAGCCCATCTCTGTGTCCCCACAAACACCAGCGCATCCTAAGGGCTCCGGTGTGCAGGTCTGCTGGCTGCTCTGGACCTGAGCTCCTCAAGGACAGGGGCAAGCCCTACCTGCGCCTCTGTGTCCCAGCACCCAGCACAGGGCCGGCCCCACGGGGGCACCTGTAACGTGGCTCTCGAGTGAAAGACACAAGGGCAAAACCTCGAATGCAAGCGGAGGCACGGACAGGAGGATAAAAGCTTGCGGGAGGGGAAACATAGATGACTTAATGACCGCCCTGACATCACACCCCAGTTCTGTCACCCTGTGGGGTTTGGACGGGGGCCCTTGAAGGAGGAGAGGGCCCATCCCAGGAGCCTGGCGTGTTCTGCTTCCTGCGAGTCAGTGTGGTGCGAGGGACGCGTGGGCCTCGGTGCCAGCCGTGCCAGCCAGCTCTGCCACCTGCCAGCTGCAGCTCTGCCTGGTTCTCTTTCCTTCTCTGTGGAGGGTGCAGTTGCCTCCAAGCACAGACGTGAGAACTAAACAGAACCCCACGAGGGGAGGCTGGAGCCTGAGGCACACAGGAGGCTCTTCCCCCACCGCCGTGTGGCTCTTGGGTGCCCCTCGCCAAAGGGTGGGAGCTTCCCACAACTGGACCCTACAAGGGTGTCCTGCCGGATGGCTTCTCATCATCACACTCTGCTGGTCTCTTTGCACACCTTGGTACTGGGATGCTGAGCCAGGACTTGGGGAGCACCTGGAGTGCAGAACTTAAGGAGGCCCCGACACTCAGGGTCGCTCAGTGCAGGGAATGTCAGTGTCTGTGTGGAAAGCACGATGCCTGGAGCATCTACAGGGCATCTGATGCTCTGTGCTTCACGCGTTAAGTTGGTTCTGATCATTGAGACCATGGACTCCCGCTGAGGTCCAAGCCTGGAGCCCCCTGAGCTTGCCTCTGGCTTTGGTGCGGGTGGGCACTTTCCCCAGAGAGCGCTTGGAGCTCCCGCCAGACTCCACCAGGTTGGGGAGGTTTAGGCTGCGGCACGGGAAGTATTGACTTCTGGTATCTCCCCAGGGGAGAAGTGCAGCTTTGTTCCTTGCTCTGTCCCATCCCCGAGCACCATGCAGGGTAACCCTCTCCTGAGAGGCCTTCGCCATGGGGTCAGTGTGAGGTACGATGCCTGGCTCTGGGGTGCACCGGGGTCGGTGTGCCTCATTGGCGATCCTCAGGGCTGAGACTGGCAAAGAGACACTTGCCGTCTTGATGACCAGGCCGGGGACCCACGCACAGGTGTGGAGGATGGAAGGGGCCACTCTGCTCATTCTCCTGCCAGGGTCCCCCGCCAGGGGCTGCCTGCTGCCCCACCCGCCCTGCTGGTCAGCGGGGTCTTCCCAGGATCCTTCACCCCACAATGTCGCCAAGACAAGTGCCCTCTGGGAACTAGCACACGGGAATCCAGAATACACCCAGAGAGGCCCCGAGATGAGGGGCTGCGCCTGGGGCTGCCACCTCCCTGGCCTCTCTGGGAGTGGGGTCCCGGCCTGTAGGAAGATCTCATCTGCCTGCAAAGTAGTTACCTCTTGGAAAGGTCACACGCCTCTGTGGCAAAGAAAAGGGCTTAAAACCTGTCTCTATGAGGCCCCGTGCGAGGGGAGGCAGGCACTGCGGCCGGGGCCATGCGCACGCACGCGCTGCATTCACCAGAATGACGCCACAGTGTTCGCCGCGGCGTCATGGAACCCTTGCTGCTCAAACCGGCTTCCCCTAATCGCTGCGTGCACATAAGCCGCTCTCTGGTGATGCGACTCCACCCTCCCTCCCTCCTCCTCCTGTTTATTTTTGGACTGTCACAACGGCCACAGAGAGACGGCCTGCCTGCGTGTAAGAAAATTGACATCTGTATGTTCGGTCTTTCTTCTCCTGCTGACAAGCGAAGGAAGAAAAGGCGCCAACGCGAATAGGGGAGAAACAGCCCCTGGCCGGTGTCCCCGAGTGAGAGTCCTTGAAGCTCTTCCATGTGTCCTGTTTGCAGACCTGAGAGGAGACAGTGCCAGGGCTGAATGTGTCTCATTTCTCTGTTCTTTTTGACCTTCCTAAGGTCACATGGCACTCCAGGTGGGACCCTCGGGGAAGACACCTGAGCCCCCATCTGCCCGGATTGATGTAGCCACATCTGCCTCATGGGCCTACGCTGAGAAAGTTCTTTTCTTTCTATTTTCTGCTTCCCTGTGGCAATGGGTTCAGAACGGCGGTGAATAGGTTAAGTTTTGGGTGGGGAGCAACATGTTAACAGTAAAGTAATAGGAGAAGAAACAATCTATTAATGTCTCAAAAGAGCAGCCAATCTGTCCTGCCTGCTGACAGCGCAGTGTGAACAACACCGAGCTTGCGGCCTTGACATGCTTTCCAACCTAGAGTGTGAACACGCGCCGCGTTTACCCAGCGGGCGCTGCGTGAACATTGGACAGAGCGACGCGGGAGGGAGTTGAGTCCGGGTAGGGAGGAAGGCAGTTTGCAAACTCATCAGGGTGGAGCGAGGATGGATGGGGATTTTAAAACAAGAAAGCAGAGGGCCACTGTGACAGTGTGAGGGACGCAGGATCCACGTCAGCATAAATCTGAGTGGGTGTCAAAGAGCAACCAGGCCTCAGGGCACAGATGACATTAGCCAGACAGGATGGTGACCTCAGCTAGGACGGCAGGAGGAGTCTGAAACCAGGGGAGCTGGGGAGAGATTGCTAAAGATGGCCAGCCCATGCCAAGCTGGTTCTGTCCCCGAGACTGCATTTCTGTAACGGGGCACCGGCCTTGCCGTCCTGGCCAGGTGACTCCCTCTCTCTGGGCTTCAGAGTCTAACTCCCCTAATCGAGGTGGCAGATAACTGGACGAGGACTCCTGCCAGTCTGCCCTGTGTTGGCACTGGTCACACGAATTGCTGCCAGTCCTTGGGAACCAAGAAATATGTCGGGCGCTTCTCGCCTGTGAACTCACTCGACCTCATCAGGAGCCTGCCCGGCGGCCCAGGGCTGGGAAGGACCAGAGCTGAGATGCGGACCCAGGTCCGTGTGACCCCAAAGCCAGGGCTCTTCCCCTTCATCCATCCGTCTTCACTAACCACCGCCTGCGGCGCTGCAGGGGGCAGGGGGAGCATCGCCCAGGTGAGGTCTGAGCACGCGCAGTGAGATGGCCCACAGCTCGCAGACAGGCTTGCGGGGACTGGGGGGAAACTGAGCCACAAGAACTGACAAGCCCTGAGCTGTGCTCACGTGGGGCCTTGTGCTGAGGGCTGCAGGCAGGGGGTACCTGGGACCAAGGACACGTTTACTCTGCGAGGAGGTACTGGCACAAGCTTGCTGCAGAACGGCCCCGCGAAGAACGCCTCTCTTGCCCTGCACCTGCTTGGACGTGGGAGCTTCCCTGGGCCCCTCTCGGTGAGCCTCATTCCTGCCCACCCAGCAGCCCAGGCCTGGCTGTGGCCTTTCGTTTCTCTGTTGCTCCCTGCTTCTGTCAGCCCCACATCAGAAGTTCCTGGGACTCAGTGCACACGTCAGTCATTACTTATGGGGACATGCAGGAAGCCAGACACCATGCTAGGCTCCAGGGACACAGAAACTAGAGCGTCACCATGGTGTCATGCGTGTACACCCATCACTGCATCCAAATGCACCTGTGATGGGGGCTGGGCCAGCGCTTTGGGGCCATGGTGCACGGAGCAGCTCATTTATCCAGAGCCGGAGGAGCCCTGGTGGACGGGGTTCTGCAGCACTCAGGGGAAGCCTGCCCATCTGCCGAGAGCTCTGGGAAGGAAACGCCACCACCGTGGGCAGGCCGGGGGCCCTGTGCTTGTCACTGCTGCTCCTGCTTGTCACTTCCCCCCAGCTGCGGGCGAGGGAGGTGGTCAGGAGCCCAGCCTGGGCTGAGCCAGCCCCGCCTTGGTGTCAGAGCTGCCTGCAGCCAGCGTGTCACTCAGGAGGCGTCACACTCACAGCCCAGGTGCTGACCCTGACGTTTAACCGGTCCCGGCGGTCTCTGATTGTTGAAAATGCTGCCCCTCCCCCAGGTTACGCTGCAGGGACCTTCTTGGCAATTTTCTCTTGGTGGCTATTGTGGGAGTAGCTGAACTCACAGCACCCGTGGGGACCCAGGTCTGTTTCGAGCCACAGCGGGTGCCAGCGGGAAGCCGACTAGGCCCTGGGCTTGGCAGCCGAGAGACTCTAAGTCCCCCCATCCATGGGTCTGTCACCACATGTCAGCCCATGCGTGGGTGATATCAATCCGAAGATCAGAGGCTCACGTGGATTCAGACATGGAACTCTCGCCCTGCTGTGTGAGCCGGTCTCTGTGCCCGGGGCCTAAACTGAGCAGGGCCTGATAGGAGCCCAGGCGGGCGCTGGACACGCCGAATGCGCCCTCACTGCAGTTTCCGACCGCCGGGCTCGGTCGGGGTCTGTGGCTGTCTGGGCCCGGGAGCTCCGCTGCATCTGCCAGCGGCCTGACAGCTCAGCCGTCCCCAGGGAGGCGGCAGAGGGAGTCGGGCCGTGCAGACAAGGCAGCTGGGCCACAGCGTTTGGAAGGGCAAGCCCATTTTGTACAGTCGTATCATGTCTCCTGACTTGAAAACGGTAAAATCGTATAATCTCGTATAAATTTTGAGCTAGCTGTAAGTCACCAATAACGCTGCCAGCCTAGCATTTCTACCCAGAGCTGCTCATCTTGGTTCATCAGATGCATGATTTTCATCGCTTGAGGCGTGAGGGACATAGCACTTCCAGTCCTGCTCTTTTTGTTTTGGCATCTTCCCCACGGCTGGTGTCTTCACAACACTTGTTTTCGAGCTGCAGGATGCTTTATTGTTAACTCTATTTCATCGTTTCAACTGGGCATTTGGTTTGCTTCCATATATATTTTTACCATTGTGGAGGGCCATGATTAAAAACAAAATAGCAGGCTATTGTTGCAACGCTGTTCCGGCTGGAGGCGGAACGATTTTGTCCTAATCCCTCCAAGGAATGACAATTATACAGGGAGACAGAGTGCTCATTTTGGGGTGAGTGGAGTGGACTTGGGGTTGCGTTTTCAGTCCCGGCGACGGTGGCCTGAGTCTTGCATCTCTCTCATCTAGCTCCCGGCAACTGTGCTCGCTGCCCGCGGTTACTGATGTGGTCTTTGGCCAGAGAGCAGACTTTCCTCTCTGAAATTACATGACTCATATGGAAACAAGCCCCAGAGCTTTGGACTCATTCGCCCTGTCGTCTAAACCACGGTTTTAATCAGAGGTCCATGAGTCGTTGTGGGGCTTTGTGGGAGGAGGAGTCCCGAAACCGGGCACAAAATGTGACATGTACATGATAAGTGTATTTTCTGGGGATAGTGTTTATAGTTTCATTAGATTCTCAAATAGGGCTTTGGCCCATAAAATGTTTAAAAAACCAACATCTTAGGCTAGGCTAGGTGGCTCCTGCCTGTAATCCTAGCACTCTGGGAGGCCAAGGCAGGAGGATCACTTGAGCTCAGGAGTTTGAGACCAACCTGAGCAAAAGTAAGACCCCATCTCTACTAAAAACAGAAAAATCAGCTGGGCGTTGTGGTGCACACCTATAATCCCAGCTATTCGGGAGGCTGAGGCAGGAGAATCGCTTGACCCTAGGAGTTGGAGGTTGCTGTGAGCTTGGCTGAAGTCCCGGTACTCTAGTGGGGACAATAGAGCAAGACTCTGTCTCAAAAAAAATTAAAAAATAAATAAAAATTTAAAAAAAATCCTTCTCTCTCATTCCCCTCCCCCTTTTGGGGAGTCTGGGATTGAAATGAAAGAAATCTAAAGATCTGTGCCAATACACAGAGGACCAGTGATAGGATGGGGAACATACTATATCCATTTTAAGGATGGCGAAACTGAGGCTCAGAAGTGCTTGCCAAAGGGCACACAGTTAGCACCTGAGGAACCTTGGATTTGGACCCAGGTCTGTCTCAATGTCAAGTCTGTGTGTCCCTGCCCCCTAAGCTAAAGCACCTCACTGTTAAGACAATTCCTGCTAGTTCTGCTTTTTAAACCAAACCTAATTGCTATGTGTTAATGTAAGAGATTCTGCCACCATTATGGCCATCGATGGTTCTTAACTAAAGGAAATGTTTTGGCATTTTAAAAATAGATTGATCCCACAATCTTTGCATTTCTTACCAGGAGTCAGACTGACACAGAAATTTGTGGTTGGTTAATTGTTCTTTCCTGCTACAAGCATTAACCATGGGAGGTGAGCTGTATTTGTCAAACTGAAATTTATCGCCTAAGGCTAAAGGAGACAAGAAAACGTTGAAGAGAGACTTTGGTCAAGAAACAAACCCAGAAGTTCCACCCAGGGGGTGGGAGACTTCTGCTCATTGACTTCCTGAATACAGTTGGGCCTTTCTTCTTCAAACAGCTGTTTTTATTAACGATAATCTCTGGCACCAGCAAGTGACTTTGACTTCCTAAATGTGTTGATTTCCTTGTAGTAAACCTGTCCTGAATTTCCTTAAGCTCAGGTGTGCATAACTGGAGGAGAACTTGGAGCATAATTCAGTTTCACTTTCTCCTTGCTTCTCTGCTAAATTACCTACTTGTTATTATTGAAAAGTGGCAGTCATTAAAGAGGAAACACTTCCTGACATATATCAGTCATGCAACAAAAGGGAGAAAATTATATGTTCCTCTTGGGCATCTTAGATGTAGTACAACGTTAAGCATTAGATCAATGTGCCTTCTTGGCCCCAAAGTATTGGCTAAGGATCAATAATCGTTACGTAGGGTAACGTTGTTTTTGGCATGAATGACATCTTTCTACCATCGTCCTGGTCAAGTACACTGTGCGCTCCATCGCAGCGGGTGTTGGGGGAGGTGGATAAGTAGGAATTTTCTTATGTTTGGGTTTTCCCTGATTAATTGGTTGATTGATTGACTTATTCATTCATTCAAAGAAGAGAAGATTGACTGCGCATCGACAGTATTCCAAGGGCCAAGATGGGGCCCAAAGATACAAAGTTGAAAAATAAATAGCCTTTGCCTTGCGGAGCTCGGGAGGAGTATGATTCGGAAGGCAGACGTGCTTTCTCTGCCATGGGTCTGTAAGAAGCAGGATGACCTATGGGTACAGGGTCCCAGAGCCAGCGAGGGCTGGGCTACATCTTCAACAAAGACTAGTTCTTCAGGCAGACCAAGGAAAATTATGTTGAGTGTGTGTTTAGTTCTTTCCAGAACTTATTATCATTTCTTAACGTGGGTCTAATCAATATCATTATTAGCATATAAAAATCCTCCTTCTAAACATTGCCCTGAAATCACTCTGATGACATGCTGGCCATCTGGCGTAGATGTGGACAGTCTGAAAGGTGAATGGTTCTAATCTTTTAGGTTTTATAATTTGGGTCCCAACAGAGATTTTTATGTGGGCCTTGATATTTTACAAGTTACTTTTATATTATTTGATTTGATCTTTTAAGGCAAGCAGAAAATGTATTTCTACCCCCATTGCAGACATAAAACAACCGAGGCTCAGAGAGATTTAGAAAATTTGCCCCAAATCACACAGGCTTGTAAATTTTTTTTACAAGTGGGGTTTTGTGGCATGAATATATTATATAGTGGAGAAATCTGGGTGTTTAGTGTACCTGTCACCTGAACAGTCTACCTTGTACCCAATAGATAATTTTTCATCCCTACAGGCTTGTAAATTGACAGATATAATTATTTCTGGATGAATTGGGGTGACTACCATATTACTGTGCCAAGCTATTTACTATCATCATAATAGCAACTAGCATTTATTGAGCGCTTACTATATATGAGGTGCTATTCCAAGTACTTTATATACTTTGAATGATATAATATAAAGTCAATCAGGAACTTGCTTTCATACAAGCCCTTCTGGCGTTTTTGCCTTTGCCTTGTCTTATGATAGAAGAGTCCAGATGAGTCACTTTTAAAGTCTTTTGAGCAACATAACATGATTGCCTTTGTAAAAAAATTATTTATTCAACAAAGGAAGATTCTCTTGAAGCTCTTCTTTGTCCTTGATAAAATATTTACTTTTCTTATTTTATCATCTTGCTGATCCCTCCCCTCCGTGCTCACCGCCTGGGCTCGCTGCTGCCCTTGAGCCCGGGCAGAGCACGGAGGGTCCCAGGGCCGGGCTGGGGATCGCACTGTGCGGCTGGCTCCGGGAGGACACCCGGAATCTTTGTGTGTGTGTGTGTGTGTGTGTGTGTGTGTGTGTCTGTGTGTGTGTGTCTGTGTGTGTGTGTGTGTCTGTGTGTGTGTGTGTGTGTGTGTGTGTCTGTGTGTGTGTGTGTCTGTGTCTGTGTGTGTGTGTGTGTGTGTCTGTGTGTGTGTGTGTGTGTGTGTGTGTCTGTGTGTGTGTGTGTGTGTGTGTCTGTGTGTGTGTGTGTGTGT
>CAUYSK010048924.1:0-99630 GCA_963575035.1 Avahi laniger | reverse complement strand
TTTAGTTGTCCAATTAATTTCTTTCTAATTTTAGTAGAGACAGGGTCTCGCTCTTGCTCAGGCTGGTTTCGAACTCCTGAGCTCAAACAATCCGCCCGCCTCGGCCTCCCAGAGAGCTAGGATTACAGGCGTGAGCCACCGCACCCGGCCAATCTAATGTTTTAAAATTAAGTGAATTTCATTCATTCACTTCCTATCAGGTATGTCAGGCATGACTGCACACTGGCACGTGCACTCTTCACGGCCTTGCCTGTGTTCTGGCATCGCTGCCACAGTGTAATGGCACTTGTCCTCTTGATTTACATTTCCTCTCTAAGAGAAAACTGGAAGTGGAGGTCTGGGGAAGAGGGACTTGGGTGCCAGGTCCCCGTCCCTGCTCTGCATATATTACCCTAGTGGTTGCCAGTGGTGAAGGGGGGTTGGCAGAACAGAACTGCCACTAACATCTGCTAGCTAATTCTCATGACTAATGAAGCAACTCCAGGCTTTCCCTGTTTTCTGTTTGTAGTGCAGTAGTGTACATGCATCTATACATGTCCCTAAGAGACCCAGAGACAGGAGCGAGTCACTTGCTAATTGCCAGTGGGGCTGTGGCATCATTGTGAGACTTCACCAGCGTTCTGCCGGGGCTCTTTCAGCACTTCCTTGTAATGAATGAAGAAGTAATGAGTGGCTGAACCGTTCCCAGGGAAACCATGAGACCTTGAATACAGTACCTCTCAAATTCTGCGTACAGTCATGATCTGAGGAAGGGCCCTATCCAATATTTGTTTTTCATACACTCAATAAACATTTATTGAAAACCAGCACCAACCACAGACAAAGCACTGACCTCTGCCTCCTCAAGTAAGTTGTACTCCCTGCCCTCAGTAGTTTTCCACAGAACAAAAGAAACACCGGATGGATTTGATAAAATGCTCCAGGAACCTTGTCTTCGTCCATTGAGCCTGCTATAACAAAATACGATAAACTTTGGAACAAGGCAAGGGTACCCTCCAAAAATATAATAAATTAGATGGCTCGTAAACAACAGAAATTTCTCACAGTTCTGGAGACTAGCAAGTCCTAGATCAAAGTGCTGGCAGATTTGGTGTCTTGGTGAGGGACCATTCCTCATGGACAGCACCGTCTATCTGTGTCCTTACATGGCCGAAGGGATGAGACCCCTCCAAGGTTCCTTTAAGGTCACTAATCCCATTCATGAAGGCTGTACCCTAATGACCTAAAGGACTCACCTCCTAATACCATCAGTTTTTAGGTTAGGATTTCAACATATGAATTTTGGGGGGACACAAACATTCAGTCTATAGCAAACCTCATAACTGCATCTACCTTGAAATCGCATAGCTCATAATTTTCCAGTGCTCATATGATAGTCACAGATGCCTCCCATGATTGGTTAATGGTAAATGCTAGGGGCGGGACCAGGATAGCTGTTCTCATCAGTTGTTTGTCAGTGACAGGCAATATAGAGGGACTTAATCGTAAGAAAGATTGTAGAGGCCGTCGGGATTTGGACAGCAAATTGTCCTGTGCTTAGTTTGGGAGTCACCTGTTTGGAATGGAGATAAGGAAAATTTGGGAGAAAACGTAACAGAAGCTGAGTTCAGTTTTGCCCATGGAGATAGGGGCACATAGGCCTCTAAGAGAAAAGGAGGCCCCCAGGTCTGGAGATAGGCCAGATAAGTAGTCAGGTTATGGAAGACGTTTGTAGGCGAGGTGATGGCAGGAGGGTTTTTGCATCAGAGATCTACATTGTGATGAAACTTTTGAGGATCAGTCCATAAGCCATATCTAGTTCTAGGAATATTGGTTTTGTGAACTCATTTTCTGAAAATATATGTAAATGATTTTATTGTTTTCTCTAGGAAATGAGAACAGAAGCCATTGGCAGACCTCTGGAAATAAATGAGACTGAAAAAGTGATGAGAGTTGCAATCAAAGAGATTTTGGTAAGATTATTTAATGTCTTTATGCCTGGGCCTCAAAAATACCAATTTCCTGCCTGCACAAGACAGAACACACTAGGCCTCTTAATACGGGATATGTTAGTAGGGAAATTAAAAATTCAGAGGACAGGTCCGGGCGCGGTGGCTCACGCTTATAAATCCTAGCACTCTGGGAGGCCGAGGTGGGCGGATTGTTTGAGCTCAGGAGTTTGAAACCAGCCTGAGCAAGAGCGAGACCCTGTCTCTACTAAAAATAGAAAGAAATTAATTGGACAACTAAAAATATATAGAAAAAATTAGCCAGGCATGGTGGTGCATGCTGTAGTCCCACCTACTTGGGAGGCTGAGACAGGAGGATTGCTTGAGCCCAGGAGTTTGAGGTTGCTGTGAGCTAGGATGACGCCACGGCACTCTAGCCCAGGCAACACAGTGAGACTCTGTCTCAAAAAAAAAAAAAAAAAGTTATACTTGAATTTTCAACTGCATGGGGGATTGGCACCCCTAATTCCCTCATTGTTCAAGGGGTCAACTGTGGATAAAATACATCAATCAATATATATATATTTTTTTGAGACAGTCTTTCTCTGTCACCAGGGCTACAGTGCCGTGGCATCAGCCTAGCTCACAGCAACCTTGAACTCCTGGGCTTAAACGATCCTCCTGCCTCAGCCTCCCAAATAGTTGGGACTGTAGGCGCGCACTATCACACCGGGCTAATTTTTTCCATTTTTGGTAGAGACGGGGTCTCGCTCTTGCACAAGCTGGTCTCGAACCCCTGATCTCAAACAATCCTCCAGCCTCAGGCTCCCAGAGTGCTAGAATTTCAGGCGTGAGCTACCATGTCCAGCCTCAATATGTTTATAATCTTTTTTTTCTCCTAAGCAATGCTTGATTAAAAGCGGACTGGGAGGATGAATATGTGAAATCCCCAGCAGTGCCTCTGCCCAGAGAAAAAAGTTTCAGTGGTAGAACTTCAGGCATCAAAAGAAGCTACATTGAAAAGAGCATCAACTTTGAATCAATCATAGAGCTTAGGGTTTGAATTCCATTTCTTGTTACAAGCTATATGGTCTTGGTCAATTTATTTAATCTCATGAAATTTCATATCTCATCTTTTGCCTAATATATGTTAAACACAGGTAGCTGTTATTGTTGTTATCTATAAAATGGGAACCATCACCCCTTACAGCATTGCTATGAGTCTTCAAACAGGTCATGCAGGGAATGTGCCCAGGAGAAAGTTGGAGACATAGTAGGTGCTTAATTAATGTTAGCTTGCAGCTATGATCCTTTAACCTTATTTCAAGGCAGACTTTCTCACCAGGCAAGCAGCAATGGATGGAGTGCTTTATGCCGAAAGAACTTTTCAAACACAAAAATTTTTACTCTGCCTTCTCCACTCTGAGCTTCCACCAATTCAAAATCCCTTTATTATCCCAATCATGGTGTTTTTATAATTTAACCTACTCCTAGAATAACTAATTACACATTTTCATCCTGGTGCAAACTTTATTACATTGTTTTTCTTTTTACACCTAGGTGACATTTGCAGTAACCATGAACCAAATCCCCAGTTAGTGAAGAGAGAAATGGATAGATAATTTTGTACCCCAGGCCATTTTTGTGAAAGTCTTCAACTGTAGAGAGATTTTGACTGTCAGACGAGAACATGACATGCCTGGAGTTTAGCAGGGTCAGAAGAGGAGGTGCTAGAAGGTGAGAAGATGTCTGAGAAAAGTATATTTTCTCTCCTGGTTTTCAACTATGTTCAATCTCCACTTTCCTAGAATTGCTAATAAGAATGAATGAATTTGTTCCAATTGAATTGAGTTCCAATTTCTAGTCTTTTTCCCTGGCTCTGAATGGAAATAGCCATAAATGAGGTATCAGGTGACCTTGGACAAATTACTAGCTTCTCTGAGATTCAGTTTTTACATGAGTAAAATGGAGATCATAAATCTTGCCATGTCTAACTTTCAGAGCAGAGGGTAAGATGAAATAAGATAATGGAATGGAGAGAGCTGGGTAAATTGTGAAATACCATGCAGTCCTAAGAACTTGGATCTCAACTATCCCGCTGCTCACGGCCTACAGATCTGTTTTGAATTATTCAGGTGTCCATGTATGTGTGTGTGTTAGGGGGTGTGGGAGGTGGGTGTTTCTTAAAAAAGAGCATAATCAAAAAGATCACTGTGTTAAGGATAGGGCCATTGATAGGGCCCAGAATGAGAAAAAGATCCCATGCGCTGGGGTGACAGTCTGCTAGCTGCATCCCCATCATTTGTTCTCTTCCTCTCCCTAACAATTGAGTTTAGCTGGACATGTGGCAATTCAGTTAAAGATGACATGTCTAAGCCTTCCCTACAGGTAGGCGAGCCCTTGTCACTAAGTTCCGGTCAATAGGATATGAGCGAAAATGATGTGTGTCCTCAGGGTCTTGCCCTTAAAAAGCTTGAGCATATGCCCACCTTCCTGGTGAGCATGTGTCTCCCCCACTTCCTGTTGGCGGGGGGGGGGGGTGAGGAATGCTGAAGCTTTGGACCTACATGTCAGAGCCACATGTTAAGAATGACAGGGCTGCCCACCCGCCAGCCCATCCCCTCTTATCTCCTAACTATGACATAAAAGAGAAATAAACTCTTATCTAATTTGAGCTGCTGCCACTTGCGGTCTCTTTGTTACCGCAGCTTAGACTTTACCCTATCTAACACACCGGACCTTCCACACCACATCGAACTGAGCCCGCCCCAGGTGGGAGCAAGCAGCCATTTGTCAAACTGAGGCAATGTCCTTGCAACCAGTGAAAGGATCCTCTGCCACCCTGCTTGACTGGAAGACCAAAGAGCCATTCTTCTTGAAAGCCATTTTCTGTCAGCCTGGCCTGCCCAGGTCACACATGTGAAGAAAGCAGCTTCTGTCTCACATTGAGGGAGTGCTTGAGTCACCACTGCCACCCCGTCACACTGTGCTGCTCTTTAGCTGGGCTCCCCAAGACAGAGCAGAGTATGTTTACTCACTGAACTCCACCTGTAATGAGACCAGCGCTTTGCATGCCCACTAGGGTCTAGATACCAAATTTGGCACTTTAGGTCCATAGCCTCAAGGCAGGTGGTGTTTTTCAGACCAAGAAACAGTCTCAGAGAGGCTGAATGAGTTACCTGGGGCAACACAGAGCCCAGAGGCCAAAGCAGATTGACATTCCACAGCTTGGGCTGCTTCACTGCATGCACCGCCTTCAAACAAACCGTCTGCTTCCGAGCTTGCTCTGAGGCTGCGAAAGCAAAGCTGGCATTTGCCTATTGAGATGAGAATCTAGGGGACTGGGAGTCCCTCCCCAAAACTACCCAACTGCTGCCCACAGTCTGAACTTTAGTCCTTTAAGAGAGTTTCTAATCTTTATGAACGAGTGTGTCTATGCACATGTACGTACGCACACTGGGTACTTTTGAGATGTGATGAAAACCATGGAAATACACACGGTTAGGACTGCATCGTGTCCCTCTAAAAAGACACATTGGAGTCCTACCCCCGTACCTCAGAATGTGACCTTATTTGGAGACAGGGTCTTTACAGATGTAATCAAGTTAAAATGAGGTCATTAGGGCCCCTCTCCAATATGACTAGCATCCCTATAAAAGGAGGAAATTTGGACACAGAGAGAGACACTCTTAAAGGGAAGATGATGTGAAGAGACACAGAGAGAAGACACCATCTGAAAGCCAAGGAGAGAGGCCTGGGCAGGTCCTTCCCTGCCAGCTCTCAGAAGAACTCAGTCCTGCGGATACCTTGATCTCCAACTTCTGTCTTCCAGAACTGTGGGACAATACATTTCTGTTGCTTAAGCCAAACAGTTTGTGATACTTTGTTACCGCAGCCCTTGCAAACCAGTACACACCCCATCCCACAAGTACACAAATGCGTGTATTACTATATATGAATATATAATAAAAATACTTTAATTACACCAAATTTTACACACAAATTCAGGGAATTCACAGTTCATCCCAGAACACCATGTGTCCCTGTTGAAGGACCCCTGCAAAGTTTTATTTCCTACAGACATTCCATGCCTATAATAATGATAATACTAACAAAAACAAAAAAACAACTACTGCTCTAAGCACTGTTCTAAGGACTTCACATGTTTTAACTCATCTCATTCTCCCAACGACCCCTTGAGAAACTCATACAGACTTTGGTTCCTGGAAGTGGATTGCTGCTGTAACACATCACCAAAAACTTGGTGGTTTAAAAGGACAGAAATTTATTCTCCCACAGTTCTAGATGCCAGAAGTCCAAAATCAGTCTCATTGGTTTGAAAGCAACATGTTCACGGGGCTGTGTTCCCTCCAGTGGCTCTAGGGGAGAAGCCGTTCCTTGCCTCTTCTAACTTGTGATGGCAGCCAGCATTCCTTGGCTTGGGGTCACATCACTCTAATCTCTGCTTCCGTCTTCACACACTCCCCTCTGTGTGTGAAAAACCTCAGTCTGCCACTCTCTTATAAAGACACATCTGGTTTCATTTAGGGTCCCCTGGATAATCCAGGATAATCTCACCATCTCAAAATTCTCCTATACATGTTGCCTCCTGTAAATGTTGTCTATTATCTTTCAGCTTCCTCATCCATAAAATAGAGTGAAGTGAGGTTGAGCCGCATCAAGGATGGCAAGAATGTGGCCCGTAGGACACCATTTCTTCTTCAGCAACTTCTTGCCAGAGGGAGTAAGGCTTTGTTCAATGTTTGCGCTCATAGCAAACAGTGAGGTCTTTTGGGAGGCCTCCAAGTTCATCCGTTTAACAAACGTGTGAAATACCTGGATGCTGAACTTGCGCAGGGGCAGATGGAGGCGAATTTGATACTCTCACTGCTCTGAGGCACTCACAGATTCATGGAGAAGACAGGCAGGAAGTGAGGGGTGTGTTTTTATGGGTGGGGGAGGGCCTTTATATATACAAGGTGTTCCTTTTGCTACAAGAACAGAAACTGCCTGCATTTGGGGAAGGCAAAGACGTGAAGTGTAACTAGAATGTTTGTACCCTCACAATACCTTGGAATAATAATAATAATAAAAAAAAGAACAGAAACTGACTAGCTCTAGCAATCTCGGCAGAGAGAGAGAGAGAGAGAGAGAGAGAGATTACACCTTTCAGAATATCCTGCAAACAGGCCTCAACTGTGTCTCACTCTAGCAACTTGGGTCCTGGTCCCATCTCTGAACCAGTCGCTGTGGCCAGACATAGGATATATTGATTGCCCAGGTCTGGTGCAGGTAAGGGAAATGGGGTCATTCCCAGCCCAGCTGTTGGGCAGAAAGGGTGGAGTTGTGGTTTCTGAAGGGAAAATTGGGGTGTTTTTACTAAAAGAAGAGGAACGGTGTCTGAGCACCCAGCAACCATAGCAGTCAACAGAGCAAGAGTGGTTTCGATAGGAGAGGTAGCTCAGGAAGCCCCATACACAGGGTTCCTGTGATTCTATAGCAGCCAGTTTTCTAAGCATCGGTGTCTAAAAATGGAAGTCCTGCCCACTTTCTTTCTTTTTATTCCAACCCAATAGAAGGATATGGATCTGGATGGTTTAGATTCCAGGTCAGTTCACAGGGTCACTTTTGCTAGGGGTAGAATTCGGTGGCCTAAATAAACCAACAAATGTACGTTCTCTTCTTTGGCCTGGGCATCTGGGACCATGAAGTCCCACTAAAGGGACTGAAGATTGATGTTTGGGCACTGGGGAAAAGGCACAGCAGGGGGCCTCCGTAGCTCAGGGGAGCCCTCCAGGGGGCGCTGCAAGCTTACTGGAGTTCTACATGGCAGTTTGGTGCCAGAGCACCAAAGCAAAGACAAAGCACTGCCTGACCAACTTGTGATGACATCTGTGCCCAGTGACCTGCAAGTATCCTGTTGGTAGCTTCTGTTACGTTTATTAATCTAGTCCTCCTCATAATTCTAGAATTCACGATAGCCCCTTCTCAAGCCAGTATTTATATTCTGACTTACTGGGAACACAGGTGATGCCAGGTGAAGGAGTATCCTTTATGCCAGTTTAAGGAAACTGGCCTAGATCTCATGGCAATGGGGTTCCATGCAATAGTTTTGAGTAACAAGTGACTAAGGAAGCTAGAGAATTATATGGGCTAGAATATCCCTTGCAGCCACTTGGAATGGGAGGGTATATAGCCAAATAGACGGGAAAAAGAGGTAGTAATTGACCCATTTGACTAGCTCTGTGCCTTTAGGCAGGCCATTCTGTTTTGAGGTCTGGGACCCATCCTCGCCCCACCCCAACAACTAAGGCTGTGGGCTCTAAGTTCTGGAGGAAAATATAATTTAAGTTAGAAAACTTCAGCCCTTTGTCAAGATCTTGGGAGAATTTATTGGTCACCTGGCATCCTTAGCACCACCATAACATCCCAGTCCAGGTCTGACTTCAAGAGGGATTCAAAGATTTTGCAAATCCCAAATTACAATCGCTTCTTAGGTTCCTTCTCACCCATGTCATGCCCCTCCCAACTCAGCATATAACCACTTATTTCCACATGATAGGGGTAAGGAGTAGACTGCAATGATCATTGTTTGCCCTGTGCAATGGTTGATTTTATGTATCAACTTGACCCCCTCAGGCAAATCTTGAAATTTCTTTAAATACAGATTTTGTATCCCAAACTCCCTGCAACACACAGTAAGAAACCAGATGTTCATTTTTTTCCACCCTATATTCTCAGTTACTAGGGAGTATAATTAAGTCTAGGGTTTGGGGGCATATTTGTTTAATGAAGATTTTAGAACTTAATTATCATGGAAGGTTAGAAATAAAGGGAAGAGCTCTCACATTGATGGCTGGTGTTGACATCACCCTGCCTTGCAAGGAGCAGGCAAAGGCTGGAGAAGGGCCGCATATTTAAATTCTGTAGTAGTTACTTTCCAATTCTCTTTTGGTATTTGTTCACTTTTTGACCATATTATATTTCAGCACCCCTCTTCCTTGACTACTGAGTTTTCATCTGAAAAATGAATGTGGTTAATGTTCTAGGTGTCTCTTCTAACAAATAGGATGCCCCAAAATGTAAACACAATTTTATGCACAAGAATACGTAATTATAACAAAACTTAGAAATGGGAGAATCAAGTAATTTAAGGTGCACAGCCATAGAATAAAGTAGTATAAAGCCATTTTTAATGATATGTAAAATACTTAAGTTTCAGCATTAGGCAATAAAAATCCCTAGTTTGGGGTCGCAGTTCTACTTACTAGCTCCATGACCCCTGGAAAATTGTTTTTAATCTAAGCTTTAGTTTCTTTTTCTTAAAATGAGATAATAATAGAATCTACCTCATGGATTTGGTGCAGTGAATGAAGTAATGCGCTTAGTACAATCCTTAGTAAACAGGAGCTGTTACCAATATTATTATTGTTGCTGTTATTATTATTATTTCTCTTCATTATGGAGTGATCCCTGGAGCTGACACCCTCTTGCAAAGGCACTTTAAAGTCTATACAGAGACCACAAGGCTATTGAAAATACATTTTAAAAATCTCTGATATGGCTTTAGCCCTGAATTATCTAAATGATCAAATTTCTGTGCCCTTCTTCAAGTTCTTGAAAGGTAAAAGTGGAAATATTAAATAAAATCAATTTTCATCCTTCTAGATATCACTAAAATACATACTTTTTTTTCCTTTCTCTTCTCTTTCTCTTTGTTCTGTGTGTGATAAGAAAAAAATCTTCAGGGACTCGAAAGTTACCAGATTCGTAAACCAGTTTTCCAATTACTGAGCTTCTGCAGAGAAAGATGCCATAATTGCTCAAGGTGAAAGGGAAAGAAAGAGATAAGAAAGTGAATTATCATGAAGATCGATGGTAGAAGCTTTCTGAAGACCCAAGGAGCACTCTGCCCTGTCTCACCTGTCAGACAGGAGTCTGACACTCACCAGAAAATACTGGTATGCAATCATTCTTGGGCTAGATTTTCCTTCTTTACTTACATGCACACACGCGCACGCGCGCACACACACACCCACACACAGAATAACTTTGTCATGAGGTTCCAACTAAGTTGAGGGATTCGCATGAGTTGACAGCCCAGAGAGTGGAACTTGCCCTGCTGACCGTGAGTGGCAAGAGAAAGCACTATCAATCCAAATGAAACAAGAAAAATACTAGAGGAATGGCTATCTCGAATAGGCACCCTCTGATTCATTGCTATTTTCCACAACCTATCTTTGATTACAGACTCCATCTCTAGAAGGCCAGATTTGGACAAGGCCAAGTTAAAATGCTTATGGACATTTGGCCCAGCACTGACAGTGGAATATCTCTTGGCTGATTAGGTGATTTTTTTCTTGATTGAGTGAATCTGGCTAGCCTGGGGCCTTATAAGCACATGGGTATTTTGTCCTTTGAAAACAATGGGAATTTTCCTGCAGTAGCCTTCTAGAACTCAGTAAGTTGCTGATTATTAACTCCCTTCATTGGCTTTATGTAAAAAAAAAGAAATCCTTTCCAATTGGGTTAATGTTTAACTTTACTTTCCATGTTCTGCTCACATTATGTGATAATATCTTTATTCATTCAATAAACATTTACTGGGCATATCTCTAGGCCAAGTTTTCCTGAATATATAGCAATAAACTAGACAGATGCAGCCTTTCCCCTCATTAAGTTTATGATCTACCGTGGAGGAGCACTAATAGGCTATTGTGATAAGAGTATGATGAAGCTGGTGTTAACAACAGTAAACATTAATTGAATGATTATTAGGAGCCAGGTATAAAGTATATTTAATCCCTGACAATTAGATAAGGTTGATAATATTCTCATCTCCATTTAAAAGACAAGGAAACTGAGGCAGAGAGAGGATATGCAACTAGCTCAAGGTCACCAACTGGTAGGTAGTAGAGCTGGGCTGTGAACCTAGGCAGTCTGGCCTCAGAGCTAGTGCCGTTAGCTAGCTAGAATGAAAGAAGCTCCAGGTGCATAGGGTAGAGGAACAGAGTTCTCTACTCTGGTCCAGGTGGTAACTTTGCTCAGTCCTGCAGGACAAACAGCCTGGGAAAGGTGGGTGTATCCAACATAACTGCTTTCAGTTGCAAGTGACAGAAACCTAGCCAACAGTGGCATAAACAAAGAGGGCGTTATTTTTTTACATAACACACTATCTGGTAGGAAGTAGTTTCTAGCATTGGCCCAGAGAACCTAAGAAGTCAAGGTCTAGTCAACATCTCTTTCCTTTCTCCTATTGGTCTATGGTAGGTCCAGATCTCACTACAATTTCTCGGGGAGACAGCAAGAGGAGCATAGGGGCTGAGAGTCCTTGCTTGCACTCCTTTCTTATCAGGAAGGCAAAACCTTTCCAGATGTCCCATACTGACTTCTTTCTACAAATCATCAGTGCTACACCCACCTTTGGACCAGGCCTTGCACCGACCTTCTTTCAGACCAAGGGATTTCCAGGATTCTGTTGGCAAAAAGAAAGGAAGAGTGAATTTTGAGCAGACAACCAACAGTGTCTGCCAGAACAGAGAATGATCTTGCAGGCAGAGGGAATCACACGTGCAAAAACTTGGCAGAAAATCAGAGCATGAAAAAAATGAGGGGTGGGAAGAGGAGGAGTATAGCTGGAGACAAGCTTGACAGATGGCAAGAAATGAGGCAGGAAAGGGACAGGGAGCCCAGAGCATGAAGGGCTGTGCCTGCCATCCCAAGTTTACACTGTGTCCTAAAGACCAAGGGGAATCAAAAAAGATTACAGGTAGGGCAATGACCTGGAGATGACTTGTACATAAAGGTCAGCTCTGTGAGGAATGTTTGGGGGAAATAAGAAAGATGAGAGGCAGGAAAACTAGTTAGGAAGATGCTGCAGTGGTCCAGGTGCAGGATGTTGGTGTGTTGAGCGCTCACAGGAGCATGGTAATGGAGAGCAGTGGGTGGATCGCCATTTTTAGGAAGTAGAATGAGACCTGATGATTGGATTTGGGAGGGAGGGCCTGAGCAGCTTGATGAGAATTACTGATGAAAATTGGCTACTTTTAGGATTTTCTCTTTATCTGTTACCCTGAAATTTCACAATGATTTGCCTTAATTCTGTTTTTTTCTTTTTTCTTTCTTTCTTAAAACATTCTGCAAAGTACTCAGTGGTTCTTTTCAGTCTTAAAACTAATTTCCTTCAGTTCTAGGAAATTTTATTGAAATTTATTGAAGTGTTTGATAATTTCTTCACTTTTTTTTTTTTTTTTGCTGTCCTTTCTTTCTGGAATTCCTATTAGCCAGTTGTGGAATCATCTAATTTTCTCTCCATTGTTCTCTTACTATCGATTGTGTGATCTGCCTTTATTCAGTGTGGTGCCCCCACCGTTAGCTGTGCCTCATGTCCCAAGAAAAGAGTCCTCATTGTTCGGCATCCCCACAGAGAACACCTGCAGGCTCTAGCATATGAGAAGGGTATTTACTTAAATGTTTGGGGCAGGAACGAAGATGTAGAGGGTCAAGATGGTGCCTCTTACACAACCTTTCAGCTGATTCTTCCATTAGTAGCCCCAGCTGCACTCTGAATTGCAGATGTACTTGGTGCCTTTAATTTCTGAATCTCTAGAGTTCTACGGCATGAACTAACATCCTTCTTGGTTTTCCCCATTTCGGTCTTTGGTTTCCATTTTCTCTGGTCTACTAAGTCAGTTTCACTTGTCCACTTATTTTCATCTTTTTTGATTTATTTTTGACTCAGCACTGCAGGAAAGCTCAATCAACAAGAGGCAACAGAGATGTGATTGTCTTAATTGAGAAAGATGGTGAAATGAGTAATTGTACTTCAGAGGTTGTGGTAGATTGTAAGTAGAAATGTCCCCCAATGAATCAAGGTTATCTATGAACTTGCGTAGCTCCCTCCCACATTGAGCTTGGCCACACGAGTTGGGATATTACTAAATGTGAAGCGGGCAGAGGCTTCTGCATTGAGATTGACTCTCTGACCGATAGAAACCCTGAGACCACCAAGTGAAGAGGCAAGGGCTAGCCTCCTGGATGCTGAGAGACCACATGGAGAGAGAAGCCAAACCATCCCAGCAGAGCCCAGCTGCCAGTCATATCAGTTACCAGCTGACTACAAATGAGTGAGTTCAGTTAATAACGATAGCCGACTCACCTGTCTGAGTCCAGCCCAAATAACTGACTCACACAATAGTGAGCAAATAAAACAATTTTCATTTTAAGCCATTAAATTTTGGGTAGTTTTTGTGCAACAAGTGGTAACTGATACAGAGGTGTTATGTTGAAGCTTTCTCTTTTGTTTGCTTTGCATTTTCAATCACACTAAGCAAGCCTGTGCTGTTTTTATCTGTGTCTTTGTTGGTTTAGACTTGTTTTTTAATCCATTTTTTATTTTAGTATGGTTTTGAGAAGGAGTGAAAAATGTGCATGTCAATTCCATCACATTTAACTGGAAGTCTCCATTCACTTCCCTCTCATCTGTCCAACAGATATTTATTGAGCACCTAGTAGATATCAACATTACTGGGCACTTGTAATACAGCTCTCATTTAATCGGTACAATAGCACTATGCATTAGGCATTGGTTTCCCCTTTTAACAGATGAGACCAACAAGACTCAGTGAGGCTGAAGGTCATGAGATTAGTAAATAGCATTTTTAGGATTTGTGCTGTTGCCTGAGTGTTAATAAAGTACCCACTATTCCCAATATACTCTGTTGAACTAGAAAATAGGTGGTAAAGTTAGGATATTGGAGTAGACTCCATCTGACAGTTGATTGAATACAAGAGGTGAAAAAGAACGTCTGAGAACTCCATCCCCCATTGATCTGCCCTTGACCCCACAATTGCTAATGGATAGTACCACTAACAAAAGGGGACAGGAAAGAAGTGGACATCTTAACTGGGACGGATGGAAAATTTGCTTCCAATGGGCTATATTAGAGCTTTTTCTTTTTTTTTTTTCCTCACCTGCCTCTACAAATCAAGGCTCTGCGGAGCACAGTGGCGAGCATTGCTTGTGGTCTGTTTTTATTGGTTGGTGCTACTTTACAGGACATATTACCAAAGTAAGTGGTGGTTCTGATTGGGCTTCTCGGTGGTGAGTGGGGAGCTGAGCCCCGTGGGGCTCAATATGGCTAACGGCTGTCGAATGGTTAAAACACCAGGCGCTGCTTGGAAAGTATTCCCAAAAGGCCTTTTGTGCTCTGTGTAAGGGAAATTAAGTGCCGAGAAAAGCGTGTTCAATTTAGATCCATCTGGTCTGGGTTGCTGCTTTTTTTTCTCCAGGAAAGAAAACTATTCAAACAATTGCACTTTGTGGTCACTTTAACCTGCTTGGAAGTGAAGGTGTTGCCAACCGAACATGTTGAAAAGCAAAAAGAAAAACTGTTCTAGTTCTAAGTGGTAGTAATCTCAGCTCACAGCAGAGTTCATTACCCAAAGTACCGGCTCCCAAAATTCAGAACTTGGGAGGAAATAAATGGTGCCTGGTATGTGTTGAAAAATGAAGTGGCCCTTGCCAGAAAATAGCCTCTTACAGTACCTTCTAGCCAGCACGTGAACACCACCAGGAAGCTCTAATGAGCAATGTCACTGGATTCCAAATAACAAAACCAAAACCATACATTTTGGATTTTCCAGGTGGCCCCAACTTGAAATACTCATCCTTGGTATTGGGTCATAAATTTGGAGTAGCTGGTCAGTGAATCTATAAACCACATGGATCATAAGTAAAAGACATCTGCACTCTGGAACCCAATACAGCTATTGCTAAAAATTAGGTAAATAATAATTTATTAAGCATTTAACCAAGTGCCAATCACTGTTTTAAGTCTTTACTTATAGTTTTTTGGTTGTTTTCACCCTATAACCCTATGAGTAAGTCCTGTTGTTATTTTTATAGATAAATATACTAAGGCTTAAGGAGGTTAGCTGGATTGCTCAAAGTCTACAGCTAATTAGTGGTAGAACTAGGGTTTGAATCCAGGTGTCCTGCCTTTAGAGCTCACATGACTCCCCTAGGTTGAAGGCTGCACATCCAAGTGGAAACATGGTTGTCTCTGGGGAGAGAGGCTGGGAAAAAGTGGATGGAAGGCTTTTACTTTCTACTTTACCAAATGCTATACTGTTTGAATCGTCCCCTTAAATGTGTGCTACTCTTTGCTTTAAAAATGTATAATAAAGAAAAGGCAAGGCTGGGGAAGATGAGATGGCAATGCAACATTTTTTGTTTCTGTTTTGCAATAAAGCTTTTGAGTCAGGAGAAGGCACTATCCCCATTATGTTAATATAGGAATTTATTTAGGTACCAGGCACGTCTAGGCTGAGGGCCAGGAATTAGCTGAATTATCTTCAGAATCCTTGCCACCTGTAGGCAAGTGGGACTATAGGTAGGTATAAAGAGAGCCTTTAGGATAGAGTAATAGGTTGAAAATCATAGAGATAAGTACAAACTAAAGAGCAGGGCAAAGCAAAGTGATGGTGAGCTGGAAGGGCGGGCAGTTGGAAGCTGGGAGACCCAGAGTAAGTGAACGGGTAACAAAGGATGAGATGTCAAGGAAAACAGAGTCAAGGTCCCAGGAGCAAGAAAGTAACCATCTCCCTTGGCCAGGGAGCCTCTTCTGGGATTTCTGCTGGGGTCTTGGAGGTAGAGGAAGGTGAAGAAGGCATACATGGCTGCAGTGGAGTGTGTGAGGCAAAAAGAAAGAAATGAGTAAATCCTGACATCACGCTGAAAATCATGTGATTTTGATATGGATTTTCTGCATGCATTATCATTGTGCAAGGTTTTCCTTTTAAATATGCCCGTGTTTGTAAGCGTGCAGGCCTCCCTTTTCAGCTTAGCGAGGAGATCTCTCAGGTACGGGGATGGAGTGAGGCTTCTTAACCAGAGGGTCAATATATTTAGTCATTCCTGCTAGAGTTCTTCTATCTTGACACTTACCACACTTCAATGTCTTAGGTAACTTTTAGATGATAAGCTCTGAGGGGGCAGCACCATGTCTAATTCACCACCATAACCCTGCACCTAGCACAGGGCTTCTCATATGGTAGAAACTCCATAATTATTTGTTGAATTAATTTGTTCTAATTGGTACAATAAATGAATACCATTAGGAAGTTGTTGCTGCATCGTGTTGAAAATGTTGAACCCTCTTTTGGACTAGTAATCCTCTTGGTTATCATGCTAACAGTTTTGATTGCTAGCATTTATTGAAGACTTATGTGTGCAAACTCTTTATGTTTTAAGTAAGACAAAGCCCAACTCAGGTTTTGCTTAAAACATCTACAGACAGGGTAAGGCTTGATGAGGGCTCTGACTTGGTTTCTCTGGTTGGCGCTGTCCTATTCCAGGTGTTGGCGTTCCTGGGGCTGGAGTTACTCATGGATGCAAAACAGCTGCTGGCAGACACTGGGGCCACATGATTCCTCATACATAGATAGGAAGAGGGACAGGGGGAGGGGGAGGGGGGCCGGAAGAGATGGAGGACAGACGCACCCCCTAACATCAAACAACATTTCTGAGCTTTACTCTGACTGAACCGAACTGAATTAACCAGGAGAAACTCAAATGTTGATTGGCACAGCCTAGGTAACTCATCCCTGAACAGATCCATGTAGCAACAGGGCTGGGAGTATCCTGATTGATAGATCAATCCTGGCCTGTCCCTGGAGCTTGGGGTGCAGGCTGTCCTGACCAAATTGCACAGCTACTTTCAGATAGAGGAAGAGGTGAATGGATGATGAAGACCCAAATGAACATGCATTTGTATGATCCTCACAACACCCTGTGAATCCCTTGGAAAGATGAGAAAAACGACCTAAGAGAAGCAACTTGCTCAAACTCACAAAGCTAGTAATTGGTAACGTTGGGATCCAAATGCACGTCTGACTCCAAAGTCTGTGCACTTGGTCGCTAGAGTCTAGTGCCTCAAATCTTAGACATTATGTAAGTCTCTCCAGGTTGCCTGTGAGAGAAACCTGTTCTTGTGACCACTCCCAGCTGTGCTGGGGAACGCCTTGGGCCCAGGTTAAATTCCTTTAATTAGGGTAGAGAGCTCTCCGAAAAGCCCGGGCTACAAGTTCAGCTTCAGAGGCCTGTGGATTCTAGCCTGTCTTTGGGGAGCAGCACATACCTGCTTAGGCTCAGACGAGAAGCAGCGATAAAACCAGGACAGACAGTCCCTGTTCTCCTACCAGTGGTCATTCATCTGAGCATCTACTCTCTGAGGACCCATTTGTCTGAGCTAAAGCCTGGAAGTCTATTTCCAATGTCCTCATCTGGTCTTTCGTTTTTGTCTGTTCCTTTGCTTATCACACCCAGAGGCCTATCTCCTTCTCTCCTGGGTGAATTTTCTGGACTAATGTTGGTCCTTTGTCTCAGACTTGCACCCAGCCTGCTTCCTTTCTTTGGACCTAGCACCCCAGGATGGCAACTTTGTCTCTTTTGCAAATTTCAGGTAATTGGCAATGGCTGCCTTGAGAAGGAGACAGAGTCTGCATCTGATCTCAGAAGGGACGTGCACCGTTGTCAACTACCACCGTCTGCCATGGGAGGAGAGGTTGGAGCTGCAGCCTGCGTGGTGGGTATGTGACATCCCTGGGCTCACACACTCACCACAGCTTCATATTTGGGACTCACAGAATCCCCTGAGAGTGGCTTTCATGTGTCGGCATAACACCAAGTTCTGGACCCCTTCCTGCCTTTTCCAGAACCCTGAATGACATTGAGCGATTTACATGTCAGCTACAAGAATGATGGAGAAGAAAAGCGGCAGTGGAAAGGCCTGCAGTGGGCCAGGGAGCTCTGAACTGTGACTTAGGATGTCTGGGTTCAATCTAGCTGAGCACTGGCTCACCGTCACCCTCGGCACGTCTCTGCCCCTCGCCTGGCCTCAGTTTCCTCATGTGATGTTGGACCATATCAGGGATTCTCAGTGGGGGAGAAACCACTCCTTTAGGGGTGATCCAGATTTGGAAACCTGTGGGGGCATTTTTCAGTGTCACAGTGACTGGAGGCTGCTGCTGGCATTCAGCAGGCAGGAGACAGAGCTGCTAGACAATCCTACAATACACAGGACAGTCCCCCACAGTGAAGAACCGTCCCACATCCTACGCGACTGTCACACGCTACTGGACACTCACATGGGCAAAACGCTTGTTTATAATTATCTGTCTCTGATCAGCTAAGAACTAGCTCTGCTTTAAATATGAATACAAGTTGTCTTTTACAATACCAGCCTACATGGGACTTTGGGAAATGGAATCACCATGTACATCAAGGGAGACACGGCTTTTAAAACCGTTTTATTGAGGTATGATTTACATACCCTAAAGCTCACTTGTCTTTAAGTGATACAGTGTTTAACCAGTTCAGTGGACAACTGTCAGCACAGTCCAGTTTCAGGCATATCCACCACTCTCAGAAGCTTCCTGGTGCCTGGGTGCCGTCTGTTCCTGCTCCCACCCCCAACCGGGCAACCGCTCATCTGCTTACTGTGTCTATGGATTTGTCTTTTCTAGAAATTTTACATGGATAGAATCATCTGATACATGGTCTCTTGTGTTTCTCTTCTTTCACTTAGCATACTGTTTTTTGAAGTTCATCCATGTTGTACCATGCACCATTAGCTCATTTCTTTTCATCACCGAACAGTGTTCCGTAGCAGTAGGCCACATTTGCTTATCCGTTTACCAGGTGATGGACATTTGGATTGCTTACAGGTTTTGGCTCTCAGGAATAATGCTCCTGTGAACATTCTTCTACAAGCCTTTATGTGGGCATATACTTTCATTTCTCTTGGGCATATATGTAGAGGTGAAATTGCTGGATTACTTTTTTCTTTTTTTAAACGAAGAGTTGTTTAAACTTTTTTAGAACCCATTTTGAAAAACCACTGCTCATGGTATCTGAGTCACCAATACGACACTCCTGTATCCTGTACCCATGTGCATTTAGAGCTCTCATAGTCACAGAATCTTGTATACGATTCTATGGATAGGTGTATACATCATGCATATGATTCTATGTACAGGAATATACATGATTCTACATGTATTTGTAGGTTTTTGTCTATTATGTCTCTAGTTGGGCTGTACCCAAACATTTCCATATTAAAAATATATTATTTTACAATGAATTAACTTTTTATGTCTCCTATATAATAACATAATAATTTTTAAAAATCATGTGTATAAGGCTTATATTATTTATGAATTTCAGGACAGTAAAGAGGGTGTTATAAAATATTTTTTATAGAAAAGGACTCTTGAGACAGACCACGAAGGACTAGCGATTTTAAGGGCCCTGATACCTGTGAGTTTTTAAATCCTGTGCTCAGAGAGGCTTAATTAGGAAGGTAACCGGTAATCCAGATTTGAAGCCAACAGCAAATCAAAGCAATTGTCTTGCACCAGTTGCTTTGATCATTAGATCGTGGCCTAGTTCTTTTAGGCCAGGGTCAGAGAGACTGAGGGATAAACAAACTGAAGAGAACCATCACGAAAATGTGCAGGAAGAGCTTCCAATTCTAGCACTCGGCTGTGGTTTCAGAGTGAATCACAGCACAGACTCAGACTGACACTGCAGGTCAGACCCATGAAGTCCAGCCCCGCATTCTTCAAATGCAGAAAGGGAGGCCTGGCCGGGGGCGTGGGGGCAGGGGACTGAGGTCTGGGGGATCCTGGGAGCCTGATGATTAGTTGCCGCTTCAATCAGATATCCTGTAGTCATTTAGAGACTGAGCCCCATAAGGCAAAGACTGAGATGGAGGACAGGGAGGGGCTCAGCGTCGTACCTTCTTTGCCCAGGTGGTCAGCTCTGGCTCACACCTGCCTCCCCTTCAATTGACCCAACCCAGCTTCCCAGGTGAGGGGGCAGCACTCACCTGTTACTCAAGCAAAGGTACCTGGGAGGTCTCACCACCTCCATCCACTTAAAGCGGTTTATCAAAGCATGTCTGTGTTACTCCCCCCAGGGAGTCCTGAAAAAGGAAATTATCTCTGTCTCATCAAGTTTCATGGTGCTTTCTTGCCCCTTCTTGTAGGGATTGGAGACAGCTGATTTTGCCCCTTGATCTGGCTCTGCCTGGCAAGCTGGGCTCTTCTTACTCTCCGGACTGCCCGGCCAGGTGAGGATGAGAGGAACACTTCTAAGGGGTAAATCTGACCTTGGGAGATCAGCTAGCCGTGCGGGAAGGTGTGGTGTGGTGAGTGAGCATGGCCCTGCGGCCCTCTGGGGTAAATCATTTGTAGACAGGAACCTGGAGGTTGCGCTCAGCATCCGCTCCCACCCCCCACCGGGGAGGAGGGCAGCATGTGTTGGCGGATGAGGTGGGCTCAGTGTTCAGGGCTGATATTTTCCCACCCCAGTTTTAGGTTCAAGATTTCTCCTCTTTTCAAACTCAGACCTTGGCAATTCTTTCACGCAAGCACTAGATATCTGCAAAGGAAGTGCGCTTCCAAAGGCGCCACTGGTGCCCACAGACCCAAAGGTGCACTGAGCCCTGGCGACTGGTCGCAACACCATGTGTGCTGGGCAGCAACCCAGGCGGGAACCAGGGCAGGGCAGGTGGCCTCGCCAGGGCACCTGTGTGTGCTCCCAGGCCTGCCGGGAGGAGCCTCGGCGGATGTGAGAGGAAGTGGACTCAGAGAAGGAGAAGGAAAACAGACAGCGGAAGACACAGATGTGGAGAGGGAGAGGGAATGGGGTGAGGAAGGGAAGGAAGAGAAGAAAAAGGAGAAAAGATAAAAGCAGAGGAGGAGGAAAGAGGGAAGGAGGGTACAACGGTTTGGATATTTATTCCCCCAAACCGCATGATGAAATTTCACTCGCAGTGCTGGAGGTGGGGCCTAATGGGAGGTGTTTGGGTCACGGGGGCAGATGCCTCATGAATAGGTCAATGCCCTCCCTTGGGGTGAGTGAGTTCTCGCTCTTATTAGTCCTCTTGAAAGCTGGCTGTTAAAAAGAGCCCGCACCCCTCTCTCTTCCTCTCTCAGCATGCGATCTCTGCACACGCACCTGCCCCCCTTCACCGTCTGCAGGAGTGGACGCAGCCTGAGGACCTCCCTGGAAGCCAAGCAGACGCCAGCGCCATGCTTCTCATACAGCCTGCAGAACCGTGAGCAAATAAACCTCTTTTCTCTGTAAACTCCCCAGCCTCGGGCATTCCTTTCTAGCAACACAAATGGACTAAGACAGAGGGGAGAGACGAGTTGGGGGAGGGGGCATCCAACTGACAGAGGAGAGAGGCAGGGCTGGGCTGGGGTGAGAAGAGCCATGGAAGAGAACAAGAACACAAAAAAGGTTGGCGGTATTTCTGCTCAGGCCTGGCCCTTGGGGGAAAAGGCCTCTTTTCCTGAAAGGAAAGCTGACTTTCTCTGCATGGATTTCACCATCTGCCTGCCACACGTGCCAGACCAACCTCCCTTCCAAGATTTTGGATGATCCCAGGGCTGGGAGCCAGCTCCTCATTCTTTCCTAGAACTGCAGGAGATTAAAGGCCTCTGGGAGGCCAGAGCCCAGACTGGGGCCCCAGTGTGCTCTCACAGGCCGTGGTGTTATCAAGGCATCTCCCGCAGGCGCATGGAGATCCAGCATGCCCACAGGCCAAGGTGCCCACAGAGAGGTCCAGGCATCTGTCCTGAGGCCCCAAGGCCTGCTCGAAGCCCAGGTAGCCACACACAACTCACGAGGCCTGCATGGCAAGCAGAGCATTCACAAAGACTCAGTGCCCACAGGCGTCCCACACAGGTGTGTTCTGCACCATGGAGTGGGGACCCAGGGACCCATATGGAGCCTGGCAGCTCATGCCCAGGGCTGGGCACTGACCTTCCTCATCCCCATGGCAAGCTCCAAAGCTAGACTGAGGTTTCTGAGCTATAAGCAGCATTTGGATGTTTCTGTGCAGCTTCCTTTGAGTTTGGGCTTCGGCCTGGGCCCCAGCTTGACAAAGAGTAAGTGCTGGGCAGTCTGCATGGGCGCAGAGAGGAGGGGAGGGCAGAGGGGGGCACGGAACAGCACCGGCTCTGGCGTTGGGACCAGCCTGCTGGAAAGGCTATGCCTGAACAAGCTGTCGTCTTCTACTGCTCACTACACTCCCAGAGTCATATTCTTGTGTTTATGATGGAGGAATCACTGGCCGTGGAACAATTACTGTGTTGCAAACAAAGCATTATGGCTGGAGGTGAGAAGAAAAACAAACAGTGCACACTGAAATCTGCCTTCTTTTGGGCTTTTGCAGCAAATTTCTCAGGTGTGGAGCAATCCAGAGCTCCAGGGGCCTGCTGGGAAGCTGCTGGATCACAGACATTTACAAAAGAGAAAGAAAAAAGCCAGTCAGCCTGGCTCAGATAAGAGGAGCGCATCTAGCCCCGGGAAGCCAGGAGTGTGTGCGTTGCAAGCAAATGGCAGCGCCTGCCTGAGCAGAAGAAAAGGAGAATTCATGGCTTTAAAAAAAAAAAAAAAATGAGATGGTCACGCCTCCTGCGTTTAAGAAATAGAGCAAGAAACAATGAGGTTATTTTTAACTTAGTTATTTGCTACTGCTGATTAAGCATGCACTTTGCCCCAGTAGGTGTATGGAGAAAGCAAGGCAGTGTAGCAGGCAGTCATGAGCACGGGCCTTGGATCAAGCTGCCTGCATTTGCAGCTGGCCTTTGGCCTCAGTTTCTCATATGAAGCTTCAGAGAGCTGTTGTGAGGATGAAAAGAGATCCACTGAAAGTGCTCAGAACAGGACCAGGGACAGCTCAGTATCCCACCAAATGTCAGTGGTTACTAAGTACTCAGCTATCAATCTGCATGTGCAGCAGCTACTTTATGAAGTAGCTTGTTTTTATAATAGAATTATAATAATAGAAATCTTGTATTGTAATAGAACTGCATGCCGGCTAAGTTGCTCAACTCCTCCTTCGTTGTGCTCTAACGTGGACAGAGCCCTTCTCCCGTGTAGGCGGTCCCATTTCAAGATGGGCTTCTATTCCATAGTGTTAACTTGGGCAAGATCCAAATAAATCATCTTGTCTAGACCATTCACTTTTTTTTAAGTGTACAATTCAATGGTTTTTTAGTATATTTGCAGAGTTGGTCAACCATCACCATAATCTAATTTTAAATCATTTTCATCACCCCAAAAAGAAACCCCATACCCATCAGCAGTTACTCCCCATTTCTCCTCAGCCCTTCTCCCTGGCCTTAGGCAAGGACTGAGCTTCTCTCTGTCACTGTGGATTTGCTGATTCTCAGCATTTCATAAAAATGGACTCACATTTGTTCTTTTGTGACTGGCTTCTTTCACTTGGACTGGTATTTTCAAGGTTCATCTTCAGTTGGTGGATGTTGGAGTTTCCACTTTTTGGCTGTTACGAATAATGCTTTTGTGAACATTCAAGGACAAGTTTTTATGTAAACACATTTTCATTTCTCTAGGTTATCAGGAGTAGAATTTCTGGATCATGTAGTAACTTTACATTCATCCTGTAAGGAACTGCCAAACTGTTTTCCAACGTGGCTGCATCATTTTACACTTATGCCGGCAAAGCATGAGGGTTCCAATTTCTCCATGTTCTCACTCACAGTTATTGTCTTTTCTATTACAGTCACTCTGGTGGGTATGCAGTGATATTTCATTATGGCTTTGATTTGTATTTCCCTAATGGTAATGGTATCGAGCACCTTTCCATGTGCTTATTGGTCATTTGTGTATCTTTGGAGGAATGTCAATTCAAATCTTTTGCCCATGTTAAAACTTGGATTGCCTGTCTTTTTGCTATTCAGTGATGTTTTTTACATATTCTAGACCCTTATCAGGATCTATGACTTGCAAATATTTTCTACCATCATGTGAGTTGTCTTTTCATTTTCTTAATGGTGTCCTTTGAAGCATGTTTTTAATTCTGATAAAGTCCAACTTGTCAATCGTCTCTTTTTATCACTTGCGCATTTGTCATAGCTAAGAAAATCATTGCCTAACTAATAATTAGGAAAATTTGTTCCTATGTTTTCTTCTGAGAGAGTCTTATGGTTTTAGCTCAGACTATTTCATTTACACTGACAAGGAAACTAAGACCCAGCGAAGGTAGGATTTGCTCCAAATTACATTGCTAATAAGTGGTAGACCAGTAATTTTTTAAAACCCAACTTCATTTTGTACAGCCTAAAATCAATACAATTACAAGACCAAAGAGGATCTCAAATCATATTAAAAAATGAGTCTAAAATCCAATTTATATTCATTGTGAAATAGACTCAACCTTCAGTTTGAGGCTAATAGTGATACGAACAGTTCCCCTTTCTTGAGCAGTAATTCTGGATAAGGCATTATGCTACTTTTACATACACTCTCTTCCTGTTTCTCAAAGCTACCTTGTAAATAGATACTACTGTTAACCTTGTTTTAAGATGAGGAACTGGGTGCTCAGAAAGCTTTTTAAGTAACATATCCAAAATTACGCAGTTAACAGGAGGCAAAGCTAGATTTTTAAGCCCAAGGCTCCCACTGTCTTTGTGGGGTGTCCCAAATGAATGATTGTCACTGAAATCCAAATAAAGGGCTTCTGGCAGATAAGAACCTGCTGATGACATGAATTGGACCCCACTTGCCATGTCCATCTCTTGTCACATCTGTGAGTAATTTCTGTTTGTGGGGTTGTGTTGATTTGCGGTGGTCAGAATCCAGACACCACAAAGCATCTGGGTCGTAATGAAGTCCTGATGCTTTTTCTTTAAATCCAATTTTCCACTTGGTTTGGCTGGGGCAGGAGGATGTCAAATTTGGTGACAGAGGTCAGTCCTACAAGGTGTTTGTCTCCATTTACATAATTCATCAGAACATTTCATGGGGGGGATTCCATCTTCACTGACATTAGCCTTGGGAACTCGACGTGGCATAGGAGGGGAGCCATCCCAAGCTTAGATTTTGGCATTTGCCACATATAAGACACCGAAGTTTGCGGTTTCAATCAGGCATACTTATTTACATGTGCAAATTCCCGGTGGGAAGCTGAAGCACACGGTTTAGGAGTGGTCCCCAAGTGGGAAATTGAACAGTACGCCAAGCTCCTTTTATTTCCATTTAATTTACCATCGGTATCATTACCATTATTTTGTTAATCATTTCACTAGCAATGATGTAACTTGGGAGCAAGGTAATTGCAGCCAAATGGGGGAGATACTTATCTGCAGAATTTAGTTAGCAAAGACTTTCATTCACCTTTTTAGGGCCGCATGTTAGTTCTTTCCTTTCTTCAAGCGGCACAGGGCTGCCTTGAAATGCTGAAGATATCAGAGCTCTCTGCAGCTTAATGGACTCCACACTCGGCTGAGGAGAGCTTTCTGCAATTTTCAGCTTGCTGCTGCCTGAGACTGTATCACTCTGCACTGTGAAGTGGCTTCCTGAGATCCTAACAAGCCCACGTAAAACACACCATGACTGTCCTGTGATCTGACCCCTAGGGAGTAATTGATCAGGACTTTGAGCTCAGAGACCCGACTCCACTATCTGATCGCCATGTGACTTCGGGAAAGTTATTTGTGCTCTCTGAGTCTGTTTTCTTAATTACCCAAAAGAAAGTTAATACTACTTACCTCATCGATCGGTGGGCAGTAAATGAGGGAAGAAGAGTGAGAGGCTCAGGACATTCCTTGGCCAGTAATAGGTGTTCGATACATGCCATTTCTTTCCTGAAATGAGGGCTGGCGTGGAGGACTTTTCTTCTGAGTCTCAAGATTGTTTGGAAGCCAGTCCGAGGAAAGTTTTGAGGAATGACGGATTGGAAGAGAAGCACCTTTTGTTTAGCAAAAACGAAGACCTTGGAGGGGCCACGAAGGTGTTTGTGATGGGCCTCAGTCTCTGTTTTCAGCTTTAGAGTCCAGGATCATCTTTGAGAGCTCGTGATCCCATGGGCTATAGCCCTGCCGGCCTCCACGCCTCACCTCTGCCCTCGCCCCTCACCCACTCCCCCCGCCGCCCTCCCCACGCAGCAGCGTCTCTCACTCTCATTTCCTCCGGTGCTGAACCTTCCCTGCTCGGGTTCCCTCCACAGCTGCTCCTCTGCCCGCCTCCCCCCTCCCGCACCCCCCTCCACTTGGCTGAAGCCTCCTAATGCCCCAGGTCGGGGCTTCTTTGTCATTTTCTTTGTCATGTCCTCTTGGACATGCCCCTGAGAGACTCACACAGGTCACCTCTGCTTTTCTACGCGGCACAGATTGGTTTGTAGCTAACTGGCCTCCTTTTTGTGTGGGATTTTTAATTTAAGATATCTCCCACCACTAGACCTCGAAGCCCAAGTGTGGGAGGGTTTGCTCACCGCTGTCTCCCCGGGAGGGTTCAGTAACACTGAATGAGTGAATGAGGAAACCTTTGGGGAAATGAGGGGGGCACTTTGATGCTGACTGCTAAACTCGCACAGTCTTGGGTTAAGACTTCTAAGCAAAGGCAGGAAGAGGAAAGCATTGACCTTAGCTGACACGGTGTGCTTTCTATCTGCCTGGATCTTGTCTAAGTGCTTCTGTGCATTAACTTAGTCCTCACAATGATCCTATTATTCCTATCATCCCATTGCAAAGGTGAGGAAACTGAGGCACAGAGAAGTCATTCTCAGGTAGCAGTGGCAGGGACAGAGCCATGATTTGGACCTAGACACCCAGGCTCCAGGACGCCTGCTCTCAGCCGTGACCCCGTACTTGTCTGTACGCGTTCCCTCTCCCTAGAATATGCTTTTCTTCTCTGATGCTCCCCTCCTCACCCCATCTGCACATATTTTAGGCCTCAGTTTCTAGGTAAAATAGCACTTCCTGAGGGAGACCTTCTCAGACTCCCACCCTGGATCAAGCCCCGGGCCGTCAGCACTCGCAGCATCCTGAACTTTGTATTCACAAGCCCCTGGTGGTTATTTCCTCCCCGATTGCAGGGCATGTCTTATGTATCTCTGGATCTTCTGTAGCAACTTGCACAAGACTCAGCATACAGTAGGTGCTCAAAAACTGTTAGTTAAAATGGAATACTTGGGGCCGGGGGAAAGGGGTCCACCGCCCCCGCGGTAGGGGCTGAGTGCCACTCTTCGCCTCTAAGAAAAAAAAAAATACTCCAGTGTCCTCAGAAGATAACTGTTTGTCTAAATTTGGCAACATATCATCACATGTGAAATATACATAAGTTTGGCCCAGCTATCCCACAGCTAAGAGTTTACCCCTAAGGAGATAAGTACAAAATGATGATGATAATGGCAAAAAAATAACAACCTGTGAATGGTGATCAATGGTGGACTAATAGATTATGTTCTGTCCACACAATGGGACGCTATGCAGCCATTGAAAAGGATAGTATGAGGAGAGCGACAGATGATGACACAGAACCTTGTCCATGCTGCATTGCTGAGTAAGTGGTAAAAAAAAAGGGCAGGAAATGTAAACGCTCATTTTACTGAGAGCTTACTGTCTCACTGTCAGGCACTATGCTAAGTCCTTTTACATACATTAGCTCATTCAATCTTCGCAAAAATCCTATGAAATAGGTTTGTTCTGCTGTAATCCCTAATTTACAGACATGTAAACTGAAGAGTAAGCCTCTAAACGAGATTTCGACCCATAATTATCTTCAGAGCTTGTGGTTTTTGTCACTATGTTATACTGTTCTTTGATCCTATTATGCAACATTACATAACACGGTGACAGAGACTGTCAGACACCCCTGGATATCCATTCCTCCTCCTTCCGCGGTGATAGGATTTTTCGCTGGGCACATGGCTGCCAGGACAAGGACTACATTTCCCAAGTCCCTTGCAGCTGGTGTGGCCATGTAACTTAGTTCAGGCCAATGGGACATAAGCAGAAATATTACATGGAAGCTTCCTTAAGAGCAGTGTGCATTCTTGTTGCCTCTCTCTTTCTCTTATTTCTTCCTTTGTATTTTCTAGAATGCAGATGCTGTCCTTTGAATGATGAGGTGGAGGCCACTATAATTTAGCAACGAGATAGAGCCTGGATGACTAATATCATGGAGAGCCTTGCTAGTCCCGACTCTCCACCCAGACTTCCCTGTGAGAGAGAAATGAGCTTCTGAAATGGTGACATCATTGTTACTTTGGTTTTCTGTCACTCGTAGCTGAATGTAACCTAACACCGATGCACGTGTGTGTCTGCCCGTGCACAGAAATGTCTGCAAGGATATTCATCATGATGTTGACAGTGGTACCTCAGCATTGCAGAATTTGTAGTGATTTGTATGTTATCTTCATAATTCTCTAAGTACACGGGCCACTTCTTACAAAAGCAATAAGTCAAAAGAAAAATGTCATGATGCCCTCCACCTTGTGCCCTGCAGTTTCGGTTCAGTAGCTGAGTTCTCGCACTGTGACTCTGGATGACTGCTCACCCTGGTTCTCCGGCTTGCCTGACATTGGGGCTTAAGCCGGCGTCTACAGAAACGCACCCACAGCATGCTATTGTTTGGGGAAGGGGAAGAAAGTCTAGATCCATGCTCTTCCCTTCCCCAGGAGGGAAAAACACCCAGAATATCAAGTCAGTGTCTGAAAAGAGAAGAGAGGTAGAAATACAGCTGTTTTTCGTTCATTTATTCAATGAATATTGATTGAAGGACTGTATATGCTAAGCTGTGTTCTAGGCAGGGAGAAACAGCAGTAAACAAGACGGGGTCTTTGTTGTCATGTTGCATATATTCTAGTGGAGGGGACCAACAATCAACAAGCATGTTTAGATGCATCTGTGTGAACATGCCTTTTTGAGCCAATCTAAGGTCGAACCCATCTGTTAGTGATGGTTTCAATGTCTCCTTGATTCATTTATTCACTTGACAAACACATGTTCCGAGTGCCTAGACATGCCAGGCTGGAAACTGGGCATTTAAAGACAAGCAAGATTGAGCCAGTCTAATGCAAGTGTCGGTGCCGTAAGGTTGCAGCATGGTAAGATAGGAGGAGTTACACTCCCATACAGGGAATATCAAAGGAGCTCCCAAACTTGTCTGGAGAGGGGTGCAAGGAAGACTTTGGGGGCCATAACAGCTGAGCTAAGCTCTGAAGGGTGAATGAAAATTGCCAGGTTATGTTTCAGCCTCAGCGGGAAAGATTCTTTCTGAAGTGCAGATGTCGGCAGAAGAATTCATGGGGGCCCTGTATCCTTCCAGGACACTGGATAACTGAGCTGAAGTCTAAAGTGAGATTCAGGTATGTGTGGCTAATGAAGGAGTTGATTTGCCTCATACTGAGAAGCACCATTTGGCTGGAGTTGGGGGGGAAAGACAGGGCAGGGGAGGATAGAATGGGGTGTCAGCTCAGCTCTTGGTCCCCAGTCTAGTCTCCCAAACTGGTGTCTCAACCCTGTGGAGGACAGGCAGGGGCTGCAGGGGTTGTTTTCATGGAGGCCTATGTGAGACCTGGGGGCATGAACAGCCTGCTTAAGGGACCAGGTGACAAGAGAGGGTAGAAGGGGCCACGCCTCCTTCCTGCATGCTCTAGTGTTGCCCTGTGGCTTCACTCAGGGAGTGCTCGGGACTGTGATGCTGCCTGGATTCCACAGGGCTGCAGGTTTGGGGACACTGGAAGACAGCGCCTGGAGGAGAAATGTGTCCTTAGCAGGGCACAGGCAGGATCTGAAGGGATAGGACAGCATCTTAACTGGCTTCTCAAGCAGTGACAATCAGTGTGGATGCCCAAGCAAAGAACATGTGAGGAGGGCTTGTGAAAACAGGTGAGCTGGCTCTGAGATCCCCAGAAATAGGGAGGAAGAGGGGGCTGAGTTAGGGGGCCGAGGCCGAGGTCCTGTGTTGGAGACAGGGACATGTGACAACTGAGTTACTACTAACCCATTAGATCTTAACCTGGGTTCCCTGAGAGCAGAGTTTGAGATAAAAGCCTGCAAGGGGCAGTTTACTCGGGAATGTGATCTTGGGGAGAGGAGGGGAAGACAAGGGGAAGTGAACATAGAATGAGGAATCGCTGCAAGGGTGTGGTGTTGGGTTGGCCACCCCTTGATTCGTGCGAGTTTCTGGGGGCCTAATGGCATGCAGAGGATGAAAAGGGGAAGCATTTATCCTTTGGCTTTGGTTCCCTGTTCGTCAGTGATGACCCCACGCTTCCCGCAGGGTCTCAGGTGTCCCAGAGTGTCAGAGGAGGCCTGCGGCAGGAAGTGACAGGTATGAGGGTGGTCCTGGCAGACACTGACAGGTGCCCCTGCTCCAGGCTGGCTGATGTCTGTGATGAACTGGTCGCCACACAGTGCCTGGGGTGTGAGGTGGCCTGGGAGGGTTTGGAGGGGTGGACAACAAGTGCCCCAAACCCATGAGCTTCTGAGGCCTCAGAAATCCAAGTTATGGAAGTTTTTAGAAAGAAGCAAGAATAATGATATTTTGTTGTTATTGCTACTAATAAATAATAACGAATGCTTTTGGACATAAATTATGTGCTAAGTCCTTATGAAGAAATCATTTCATTTAAACTCACAACACCCCTTTGTGTTATGTGTTGTTATTGATCTCTATAGGGCAGATGAGGAAACTGAGGCAGCACATTACCGCCTTATGGTCATAGGGCTTGCGTGGAGAGCAATCACGCTGCCACCTCATGGGGGAGTGAATAGGCAGCCTGGCTCTGGGGAAGGGGGTGCATCGCCCCAAGTCCTTTGGCCTTCTGGCCTCTAGTGCCAACTCTAGGAGACCTGTATCCAAATCAGATACACTTGTGTTGGCTTGTTTAAAGTCACAGTGGATGTATCAGCATTTGCAATTGCTGGTTAGCAGGTTCCCTTTTCCCCAACCTCCAAGGAACAGAATTCTCATGCTGTAAATCATGGGATCATCCAAGATGAACTTACTCTCCTCCCAGCACATCCTAGGTCTAGTTCTGCTGCCAAAACAGAACTCTACATTCTGCTGCAGGCTAGAAGGCCAGACATTTTTCCCTTCAAAGATTCCATTAGTGTTATTTACAGTGCTTTGACATTTGTTCACCCAAAGCTAACCGCAGGACAATTCTACAATTACAGTGGTGTTTTTTGTTTTTGATTTTGTTTTTTCAATAAGGATTGAAAGGTCGAACATGTAATGTTAACATTCAACCTAGTGCAAAAACATTTCAGCCAAAAGACTTTGGAAATTGATTTTTATCGTGAGCAACCAAGGAAACATTTGTTAGAAGTTGCTCATATTTAGTTCTATTGGTTGACAAAAGGTATTGAGGGTATTCATTTAGAGCAGTGGTTCTCAAAGTGTGGCCCCAGGGCAGCAGCAGTTGTCATCTGGGAACTTGTTAGCATGCACATCGTCGGGCCCCACCCCAGACCTGCTGAATCAGAAAATGTGGGGGGAAGGCCCAGCAATTGGTGTTTTAACAAGCCTTCCACATGATTCAGATGCACACTCAAGTTTGTGACTTTCTAATTTACACAGCTAAATATAAATTGCCTCTCAGGCCAAGCATGGTGGCTTGAGCCTGTAATCCTAGCACTCTGGGAGGCCAAGGCGGGAGGATTACTTGAGCTCAGGAGTTCGAGGCCAGCCTGAGCAAGAATGAGACCCCCATCTCTACTAAAAATAGAAAAATTAGCTGGTATCATGGTGCACGTCTGCAGTCCCAGTTACTCGGGAGGTTGAGGCAGGAGGATCACTTGAGCCCAGGAATTTGAGGTTGCTGTGAGCTAGGCTAACACCACAGCACTCTACTCAGGGCAATGGAGTGAGACTTTGTCTCGAAAAATAAATAAAAAATAAATAAATTGCCTCTCAGAAGGCTGATCCATACATCTGCAAATTAACCTGATGCTAAACTCTGTTTAAATTTTTATTCAACCTTAGCTTTCAGCTAAAACATCACGTTCTCAGTAAACATTTTCCTATTCTATGCTTCCATAACCCCACATACCTCTTATTTTTGCATTTATCACAGGTGTATTTAACATTTATTTGTGTGATCATTAAGATTTGTTCCCCTACTACCACACACTGTAATCTGCTTGCATATATCCTGTTACAAGGTACATAGTAGCCACTCAATAAGTATTTGTGGCTAAATGAATAAATGAACAAATCCTTTATAGGATTTTTTCCCCTGATTTTCCAACACATTTCTGATGAATCACTAGTGAAGTATTCTTTATGTAGTTCATCACTATTTTTCCAGATTTGAAAACTTAGTGACCTTTGAACTTGTCACATTTATTCATTTCCAGGTACCAGAAAGTCACCAAGGCCTGTGGATTCTTCCATTGGAACATCTCCCCTGCCTGACCACATATTCCCGCTGCCAGTCCCTAGCCCAGGCTCTCCTGAGGGCACTTTTGGGGAAGGTATGCAGTCTCTCGGTTCACACCAATCTTTCCTCCCGCTGGATCAATCTCCCCTAAATGCTGTGCTCACTAAAGCCCTGAATTGCGACTATTAGTATCCGATTAGCATTTTACAATTTCCAAAGTGTTTTGACTTATATTAAAATATTAATAACCGCTTGTTGGTAGCTTACTTGCCAGGCACTGAAGTGATTCTCACAACTGTGAAGCAGGTATTTATCATTTATTCTATGTTTTCATGGAAGAGTGTGTCAGAGTTTGAGGGGCTAACTGACTGGTGCGCGATTACTCAGCTACTGAAGGCAAAGGTAGGAGTTGACCTCCAGTACTGACTGTTCTGTGGCCTGTCCTCTGTGCTGTGATGGCCCCCACCTGACCTTCATCCGCGACCTCTCATGTTGTAAGAGCTCAGGTATTTGGATTCCATACCTGCTGCCTCCCTGCCACTCCTCTATGCCACGCTCTCTGCTCAAACCCATGCGATGGGAATAAGTGTGTGTACTGGCAAGAAGATGGATTCTGGTGTCAGACAGTCCTGGATTCAAATCCAAGTTGTGTGATCTACTGCAAATTATTTACCCCTCTGAACCTCAGTCTCTTTTTCTGTGAAATAAGGACAGTTGAAATTATGACATCATAGGGTTGCTATGAGGACTAAAGGAGACAGTGTATTCACCAGAGTGCTCAGAGCAAGCATTAATCACCATTACCTTTTATTATGTCTACTTCTGTTTCTTTATACATCACATCTGAACTTTATCTACCTGTAAGGCTTCCCATAATCTGGGCTCCTCTTTTCCTAACTGCATTTCCCTTTATTCCCAAAAGGCTAGTCTTTGTTTACTCAGAACATATCATAATCATTGCCATACCTCCAATTATGAAAAAAAGATGGTCTTTGAAAAATGAAATCAAAACAATACATATACTACCAAAAAAAGAAAATAACATTTTTGCTGATTCCCACTATGCAGAAATAACCACTGTAATATAGCCTCACTTCTGTGTGTACATGTTTGTATATACAGTTGTACCTAGATAGGTTATATTCTGAAACCTGACTTTTTCCTTAACAATATTAAATAGACATCTTTCCATATCAGTAAATATAGATCATATCATCATTTGACATGCTTAGTATGGTATTACATATAATATTGATGGACTGTATTGGTTAACTACTACTGCATAACAAATTGCCCCCAAACTTAGTAACTTAGTAGCTTAATACAAAAATTTTTTAAAATATTACTTACATATATACAGATATATATATATATATATATATATATATATATATATATATTTGTAAAACATGTCTTCTATTGGTTGACAAAAGGTATTGAGGGTATTCATTTAGAGCAGTGGTTCTCAAAGTGTGGCCCCAGGGCAGCAGCAGTTGTCATCTGGGAACTCGTTAGCATGCACATTGTCGGGCCCCACCCCAGACCTGCTGAATCAGAGGATTTGGCTGACCTAGGCTAGCCTCAGCTGGACAGTGCAGCTTCGGCTCATAGCTGTTCTGTGAATAGATGGGAAGGCTGACTCTCCTCCATGTGTCTCTCATCCTCTTTCTGGGACCAAAGGGCTGACTGGGGCATGCTTTTCTTATGAAGAATATAGGAATGAACACAAGAGGGAAAGCAGAAATACTTGAGGTCTCTTAAGGTCTAGGCTTAATGTCACTTCCACCCACACATTGTTGATCAAAGAACATCATATGGCCAAGTCCAAAGTCAAGGGATGGAAAAACAGATTTTGCTTATGATGAGGACACGTGAGTGTAGATTGTGGTGAAGAATTGAAACCAACAGTTCAATCTACCACATAGGTAATTAGTTTTGTTTCCAATATTGTTCGGAGCCATTTTGAACCTCTTTGAACATACCCTTTGTCTACTTGTCCAATTATCTTGCGATAAATTTCTAAAGTCAAATTACTACATCACAGGACATATGCATTTCAAATACTGATGCACATTGTCTAGCAGTGTTCCAAAAAGATTGTACAGTTCTAGAAATTGTGTAAGAAAGTGCTGTTTTCATTACACTGTTGCCATTACTAGGTTTTGTCAATTAAAAAAAATCTTTGCCCATCCTGATAGAAGAAATGTGATATCCTGATTTTCATTATATTTTTTATTACAAATGAGGTTAGGAAATATGTTTGCTGGCCTTTTATGTTCCTTTTTGTAAATGACCTCTTCATGCCTTCTACTTAAAATTACTCTTTTTCAAATAAAATCAGATTTTCACAAAACTAGGATGAAGTCACAGCTAGCTCTTCTTAATTCTTGTGGAATTCTGTATGCTGTGGCCTCACCACCAGCCCCTCTCCTAAGGCAGAATACAATTAGCTGAGTGGCCAGAAGGCAAGGAATTGGTGGGGTTTGTGTCCTTCATTTGACTGGGAAAAAACGTGGATATGAGATGGCTCGGCCAGTCGTGGCCTGACTCAGTCTGCTGTGAAGGGCGTCAGTTCCTGCCTCTAATGATGCTGACTCAGAAGGAAGAGGCCTGCTACAAAATCCCCATTATTTTCTTGATGCCAAGAGAAAATTCCTCTCTAACCAGTGCCATGGGACATCTAAATGATTTCTAGTGAAGGGGATCTTTCTTTAAACGTATTAACGTCTAAAACCACTGGCCCAGTTGGTAGGTTCTGGAAAGAAAATGGCAATTCTAATCTTTCCAGTGTGTCTGGAAATGCTTTGAACTCAGGGAGGAACCTCAAGCGCTCCTTCCTTTCCGTCATTGTGCCTTCTTTGGTACAGCTTGATAGGAAAACTGAGAGTCCAGGGGACTGGAATGATTGGGCTGGAGGCTGAATGGTATGAGATAACAACAGTGATGATAGATTATGCTCATACAGCACTGTGCCGGGCATTGCTTTAGACACTTTACACGTATGTATGAACTCATTTAATCCTTTCAGTGACCATATGAAATAAGTATTATTATTTCTGTTTTATAGCTCATAGGAAACAGAAACAGGAAGAATATTTAGCCCAAGGACCTCCAACGAGTAAATGGTGGAGCCAGGATTCAAACTCGGGTAGTTTGGATCCAGAGTCAGTGCCTTTAATCACTTTACTAGAATTTCCCCAAACGCACAGCATTTCCCAAAGGGATTCTAAGGAACAGTGACCCTGCAGGATGCTGAATGCAGGAAAAAGGAAATCTTGGGTTGAGATGAATAGGTCTCCTCCGCTTAGACTATGCCAATCTAAGTGGCAGATTTTAAAGAAGTAAGTTAACCATGCAGCATTTACCAATCATTTTTGAATTTTTAAAATACTGTTTCAGAAAAGATTATAAAGAAGCAGTATTTCACAGACCATGGGTTGCTAAACACTGGTATCCGGGGCTTTGGAGTCAGACACACAGGGGCCCTCTGGAGCTGGCTTGCATCAACTTGGGAAAGACAACTGTTGAATTTTCAGGAAGTTTGAAAGCTGGTTGTTAAACTAAGCCGTTATTAACATTTTTATTATATAAACTTAAATGATATTACAAAGATATTGAATACTCAAAACTTACCATTGCCTAATTATTTTACTATGCTTTAATATAATCTGTGCTTTTAAGGTTATTTATGGCTATTGTATCTATGTGGTAGAAATATTTGTGTGTCCCTAAGCATATAGATTGCCATCATCTTGGTAGCTTGAAATCTGCCAAGGTCAGGGTATTTACACCGCACAAATTGGCAAGGGTTCCAAGTCAGGGGTCATTTGAGGGGAGGGAGGTCTAGGTCTGTCTTTAGAGAACTGGATGTTGAAGGCGCTCAGGAAATTTCACCCCAAAATATGACTCCTTGGTATAAAGAGTATTTTGAATTAAAGATCCTTAGAGAACAACAGGCCCTTGGAAGGGGCTTTACCCCTAATCTGCTTTCCCTCCATCCCAGATGGACCCATCAAAAGACCAGTGGATTTCCCTTCCCTGTTAGAAAGTTGCAAGAAAGAAAATCAAGAATGCTACCAGACCTGGCCCAAATCACTTTAAACATAATACCTATCTCTTAGATTAATTTACAAGTCAGTCTGTTTCCCCTATCCATTCAGTCTCCCAAGTATCTAGTCATCCTCCCTAGCAACCATCTATTGTCCCTAAACAGAATTACCTCTATTCCTCATCCCTCCCTCCCCTCTAAAGGGCAGGTATAAAAATATCTGGATCCCACTGGCATACTGGGTAATCACTCTGTGATTCTCCCTGTGTGCAGAGTAAATAAACCTCTTCCTCTTATTAATTTGCCTTAATTGTGAGTTGATCTTTCAGCGAACTTTCAGGGAAAGGGGACGTTTCCCCTCGCGCCCACAATGTTAAACCAGCACACCATTGCAGACATGTATGCTTAAATTATTGACTTGAAGTGTGATGTGGGGAAAACAATTCATTTTTGAGCATTGGTCCTCCATTTCATAGGATTGTGGTAAGGGTTACGTAATCTAGAGTGGGTTAAAGGAGTGGTTCCCCCACCTGGGCTGCACATCACTACAGACTCCTGAATGCTACTCAAGGCCTACAGCATTAGAATCGCCATGGAGTGCCGGGGGACCCGTGCTTTAAACAAAGCCCTCCTGGACACATTGTTGCAGATGGCCCGCAGACCTGGACTGGGGAACAAGTGGTTAAAGCTACCAGTAGAAAAGAATTAAGAGATTTCTGGACTAACCAATGAACAGTTATATTTGTCTTTCAACTCCAGCATAAACAGCAAGCATAAAATGGAGATTTCTCTTTCTGAAGTATGACTTGTTACAGGGTTGAGGCAGAGAAAGGTCCCTTTACGCCCCAGTACCTATAATCCTCTACAAGTAACTCGGCAAGGATAGGACCATTTCTCTAGGCCACCCAAAGGGTGTAGAAATAACTCAGTGATGAAAACCCACTTGTCATGCTCTTTACTGTACTGAGTTCTTAGTTCTCTTGCATCCAAATCTTCACAGCGAGGCCAAGACACCAGGACAGCTGCAAGCTGCTCTACCCCTCTCGTTCGTCATTCCTGTCTGAACAAGTCCCGCAGCAAAGCTGAGACAGTGTATCAGACTGCCGAGTCTGACAGGCCCGACCCTGCCTCCCTCTCTATTCAGCCCAACTCCACTATCAAATAGGTCAGACCATCAAACTATTTTTGTTCAATCTAAAATGTTTTATTTTTTTACTTAGGTGATATATATATATATATAGCTGGTTATAAAATCAAAGAATGTAAGAGACCATCATCATGATCACAGAAAGATTTCTCTCCCTCAATCGTCTTCAACCCCACTCCTCCTTCCCAGAACCAACCTCTTTTAATTTGTTAAACAGTTTCTGTTTTAAATTTTGCTTGTCACTTTCGCATCCCTAAATAATGTTTATATCTATCTCCATTTTTTGATGCAGCCATTTAGACACTATCTATGATTACCTTTCTCTGTGATAGACGGGGGTTTAGTTTACTTACACTACCCTAAACTTCCCAGTATCTATTACTCTTCTTATTTCCACAGTTTAAATATTTTGTGTGTGTACTTTGCATACTCCACCAATGCTAGATTGTGTTTCAGGTTCTCACTTTGAAAGAAAAATTTTAGAGCTCTTACTCTCTCCTCTGCTTATTCTCAGCTATCCCAACCCTCCCAGCTAATGCCCTCTGTCTTTCTGTGTCCTTACGGCTAAAGGGACTTCCGTGAGGTGCAGTCTGCCCCCGCCGTGGCTGAGTTTTTGGGATTCAGTGGCTGCTGTGATCTTTCTTGTTCAGTGTATTCAGGATTGTCCTTGAATGCTGATAACATAAAGTGGCAGGAAACAGTAGATTTTGAATTCCCTCAGCTAATTTAAGGAAAAGAAGGACAATGTAGGATCTTTTTTTTTTCTCCTGGATCACCGGAGTTGTCTCATTAAACCAAACACCACAGAAAGCAGGAGGAGCCAGGGCAAACAGGGGTGTAAGGGGAAGAAATCGTATTAGGGTTCGCAGCAGGAGGCTCACTGGAGACTCTCACACTAATGAGAGACCTGGAGCTCATTCATGCTAATGTGGCCTCCCCTCCTGTTCCAAAGAGGGGGAAAATGTGCCATTTGCTTTCAGAAAGCATTCCAAACACAAACCTCACAAAAGGTTTTGTTCTTTCTACAACCTTTAGAATAGAGATAGGGAGAGAAATACCACTTAAAATCTGTACTGGCATCTGCTATCAAATTCTATAAAAAAGTTATCAAGATTTCTCATTAGCTAACATGTTTCTAATTATTAATATTAGTAGTTTATGTGGCTATGTTTAAGAAATTTTGGTGTTATTCATAATTTTGTCCTTGTTTTCTTATCTATTTCATAAATAAAACATTAAAATGTTTTAGAAAGAATTTATATTGACTTTTTTTTTTTTTTTTTTTGAGATAGGGTGTCACTTTATTTCCTGGGCTAGATTGCAGCAAACTCCTGGGCTCAAGCAATCCTCCCATCTCAGCCTCTGGAGTAGGTAGGACTTGAGGTGTGTGCCACCATTCCTGGCTAATTTTTCTATTTTTTTGTAGAGATAGGGATCTTACTATGTTGCTCAGGCTGGTCTGGAACTCCTGGTCTCAAGCAATCCTCCTGCCTTGGGCTCCCAAAGTGCTAGGATTATAGGTGTGAGCTACTATGCTCAGCCTTATATTGACCTTTTTATGGAAGTTTTAGAATGTCTGTGCAAGCAGTTTTCACACTTTACCGATACAGCAGGATTAGCCTTTGCAATTCTAAAATATACCAGAGAGTCTCTACATTTTAAAAAGTATCAACATGTAAGTCAATTCAAAACCATTTAAATGTGAATATGTTGACTAAATGACTCATCCATATGCAAACTCAGAAACCATTTGATGGTTTTTCTGTGAGCTCAGAAACCATTTGATGGTTTAAGGCTTTGAAATTTTAAAACATCACAGTAGTTGATAAAGAAGAAATATTTAAGCATATACTAATGATATGTAAGTGGTGTCCTAATTCAGAAAGGCCGAAATATTTCATAGATAATAAGTAGAGCAGAGACGTGCCATAGTATCATTGGTTAATTATAATAAACTGTTAGCCAAGATTACTGACCAATAGATGGTACATTCATTTATTTATTCATCTTCTGCTTTGTGCCAGTGCACAATACAGTATTTAACAAAACAGACGAAAAGCCCTATCTTCCTGGAGTTTATTTTCTAGTAGAAGGAGAAAGAAACTGAAAAAGCTAAATTGATAAAGCATATAGCATGTTAGACGGCAATAAGTGCTATGAGAAAAATAAAGGAGGAAGGAGTTTGGGAGTGTGAGTGTGGGTTTGACAACTTCAAATTGGCTTGTCAGAGAAAACTCGTTGAGAACATGATTTTTGAGCCCAGACCAGAAACAGGTGAGGGTGAGTTATATGGCTGTCTAGGAACAGCCTTTTTAGGCAAAAGGAACAGCTTTAGTCATCAATGTGACTGTCCAGCGTGTGGAACGAGAGGAGGGCCAGCGTGGAGGAGGTGAGTCAGAGAAAGGAAGTGTAGTCGCAGGACGTGGCTCCGAGAAGAGGGCGATGGGGCGGGGCTTGGCAGGCAAATGTCAGGACTGGACATGACTTTACGGTTTCTTGGGGCCTGAGCTACTGAAAGCTGGAGTTTCATTAAGTGAGAGAGAGGAAGACAGCAAGAACAGGATTTGGGGGAAGATCACAAATTCAGCTTCGAATATGTTTTAAGTTTGAGACGTCCGTTAGACATCCAAGGAGAGACGTCATGCAGGCAGTTGGCAATGGGAGACTGCAGTGGACGACAGATAGCTGGAGATATGCCTCTCGGAGACATCAGTCTCTTGGTGTTTCAAACCATAAGACTGGATGGAATCACCAAGGGGGCGACAGAAAAGAGATCCCAGGACTAAGGTGCCAACATGTAAAAGGTGAGGAAGAACAACAAGGGAAACTGAATAGTGGCCAGAGGGAAGGGCGGGGAGTGGGGAAGGCCAAGTGCTCTCAGGCAGGCTGCTACAACAGAGTACTTTAGACTGAGGGGTCTATAAACACAGAAATTTGATTCTCACAGTCTGGAGGCTGCAGGTCCAAGATCAGGGTACCTGCATGGTCAGCCTCCTGTGAGGGCCCTCTTTCAGGCTGTAGACCCTCAGCTTCTCATCGTACCCCCACTTGGTGGAAAGAGGGTGAGAGAGCTCTCTCCGGACCCTAATCCCATCCATGAGGGCTCCACCCTCATGACCCGATTACTTCTTAAGGGCACTGCCTCCTAATACCCTCACATTGATGGTAGGTTTCACTCTGAAACCGTGGGTTCCTGGCGTGCTCATGGCCGAAGAATGACTAGACATGCCAAAATTAGGCAAGCATGAAAATGAGGTTTGTTGAGGAGAGAAAGATAGGATTATAGGACAAGAGCAAGATATAGGTTTACAGAGCATGGTACATACGCCATGGATGGCGACCAGACCCATTGTCACAGCAGGGCAGGCAAAAGGAAGGACAGAGAGCTTGGCTATGGTCTGTGTCCTATTTTATAGTGTCCAGATAGGGACCTCCCTTGTGATTCAGAGGTCACCGTGGAACCACTTTGTTTAGACAGTTGGGAGTCACATGACCTGAGCCTTAACTCTGCATGTGGGTTCTAGGTCACTTTCTGGACTTTGTGGTACCCATGAGCCTTGGCCTGTGGGCTAGAGAGTCCTCTGAATTCTGATTGGCAGATTCGTAGGGTGTTTCCTCCTCCCCAGGTATGGAGAAGCAGAGGTGGACAGGACCAAGATGGGGGCAAACAGCACCCATTTTCATCCCTAGGAGACCTGGAATCCCTTACTATACCTAACAATTGCGGGTTAGGATTTCAACATTCTGGCATAACTCATTTTATTGTGCTTCACAGATATCATGTTTTTTATAGATTGGGTTTGTGGCAACCTTGTGTCAAGTATTAACAAATCCATCAGAGCCATTTTGTATCTCTGTATCAGCATTTCTTAGCGATATTTTAAAAGACATAATGCTATTTATTGCACACTTAATAGACTGTGGTATTGTGTGAACATAACTGTTACATGCACTGGGAAACCAAAACATTGCATGACTTGCTTTATGGTGGTATTTGCTTCATTTGGTGGCTTGGAACCTGAACCTACAATATCTCCGAGGTATGCCTGTATAAATTTTGGGGGACACAAATACTCAGTCCATAACACCAAGCAAAGTGTTTCAAGAAGGACAATGATTATCAGTATCAAATACTACTGGTAAGTCACGTAAAATGAGGGCAGAGAATTGATCACTGGAATTAGCAACACGGAGTCCACTGGTGACTGGAGTGATGGAGGTGCAGGCCTGGCGACAATGGGTTCAAGAAAGATTTGTACACAGTGTTCACAGCAGCCACAGCCTGGAAACAGCCCAAATGTTCACGGACACAGGTGATGGATAAACCAGTAGTATTCCTTTTATCACATAGAATAGTATTCCGTGATCAAAGGGGATGGACTACTGCCACAAAACACGGTGAATCTCAAAATATGTCGTGCCGAGAGAAGCCAGAAACCAGAGTACACACCGTACGGTTCCATCTGCAGTGGCTTGACTGTGTCCTCTCCCAAATTCAGGTGTTGAAACTTAACGGCCAATGTAACGGTATTAACAAGTGGGGCCTTTTAAGAGGTGATCATGCAGGGGGGGCTGCTCCCTCCTGAACGAGATTAAGGCTGTTATAAAAATAGCTTCAGGCCGCCTCTGGCTCTCTTGCCCTTCTGCTTCTGTACGTGAGCACACGGCGTTCCTCCCCTGCGGAGGACGCAGCAACCAGACGCCTTCTTGGAAGCAAAGAGCAGCCCTCACCAGACACCTGAACCTACCAGAGCTTTGATGTTGGACCTTCCAGAAATGTAAGAAAATGCATTTTTGTCCTTTGTAAATCACCCAGGCTATGGTATTGTTATAGCAGCACAATGAACTAAGACACCGTTTATATGAAGTTTTAAAATGGGCAAAACAAATTTATAGTAATAAAAATCAGATGAGTGGTTACCGGGGGAGGGGAGTGGGGATAAATTTTGACTGCAAGGTGGCACAGGGAAACTTTCTGGGGTGGAGGAAATGTTCTAAGTATTAATGGGGGGATGGTTTCATGGCTGTATATATTTGTCAAAACTCATTAAGTATTATACCCTTAAAATGTGTGCATTTTATTGTTTGTAGTTATAGCTCAAATAACAAGAAGAGAGTGAACACAAACTGTATTTGAGGGATTTCAGTGTAAGGGGAAAACCGGAAACGCGGCAGTAACAGGAGGGGAAAGTGAGGTCAAGAAAATGTTTTTAAGGTAGGAGAAACGGCTGTTTTTCTGTGTGCTAATTGGGGAGCAGGGGAGGGGGCTGGGAGAATGCTGAAGCAACATCTTTGAGAAATCGAGAGAGAGGGGGTGGTCTCAGCCAGAGGTGCTGGAAGCTTCCCCACAGTCACAGATGGGAAGGCAAAGGAAGGACGTAAAACTTGGCAGGGAGCACGGTATGAGAACCTGTGGAAGTTCTCCTTTGATTGACTCTCTTTTCTCAGGGAAATAGGAATCAGAGACTTTAGCTGAGGGGAACGATGAAGGAGAGTTATTGGGGAGAGTGGGAGACTGAATGGACCAGGGAAAGAAGGAGTGATTTCTGTATAACACGTGAACCACTTGAAATTAGAGATCACGAATTTAAGACTAAACCAGTGAGCATGGTTGAGTTTTTCCATCTGTCCCCATTGAGCTGCACAGGTACAGTTATGGATTTGGATTAAGGCAGGATTATAGTTTAGCCAAAATTACAGAAAAGTGAGACAATGGAGTTGAAGTTATACGAAAAGGAGTGTTTATAATAATGGACTATGGATTTTAAGTTTGGCAAGGAGGAAAATGAAAACACGAAGAGCTGAGGGACAGCGGAAACGTGGTAAGAATCAGTGGATTTGGGGCTTGGTTTCAGCTGAAGGATTGGTGGAATTGTGATACTGAAGAGAACGAGTTGAAAATGTAGGTAGTCAGAATGATACTTAAAAGCGAGATTAAGCAGGAGGAGTTGAGGTTCTGGGTTATGGCCAATTGCAGATGACCACAGGAACAAGTGGCGGGGTGAGGCAGAGGGCAAGATGGCTGTATGAGGTCAGTGAACCAAAAGGGCAGGGTATAATCATCCATATGAGATACCGACTCATCGGCTTGGCCGGAGCAGTGTGGGCAAGAAGTTAGGTGCTAACGTTTTTAAGGAATGAAGGCGAGTGACCTGGGGGTGGTGGGATGACAGTGACAAGGTAAGGTGGTGGTGTTAGTCTTGATGACAAGAGATTAAAGATGTAAAGGAGGTAGGAAGTGAGGGGTGGGAAGGGAGTGGTCTACGAGTGGCAACCGAAGGCAAAGAAGTCACCCACCTCACATCCAGCTCTGGGACATGAGTGGTGTGGGAGCGGACAGTCGCCGTTTAAAAGGGCTGCAGGGGAAGCTGTGACTGCAGGAGAGCCAAGGATTTTGGATAGAAAAGGCAGATAAATGGAACCACGTGGAGATTAGAGATGGGGGATGCAGAACGAACGGGGAGAGCTGGCGTGACTGGCATGAACAGGAATAAAGGGCATTATGAAATCCGTCCTGACGGTCCCAAAGCAGTGGTTTCAAGGCTGGGATGGTTGGCAGAGAGGGAGGGTAAGATCTTGCCAGAAGTTTGCAGAGTTCTTGGGCTTCCACATTCTGTCTAAGCTGACGGGGTGGCCTGGTGGTTGACTTCTTGTATCAACACTTTGCAAAAACAATTTCAGCTACTCAGTTTTAGGAGTATATTTAAAAAACCTATCAAAGCTCTATAAAATTACAGAAAGTTTAGCTAATAGAGGAAAAAGTTACTCATAATCCAATCACTGACAAATTTTGTTTTGGTATTTTAGCATATGTAGGCTTTATCTTGTATTAATAATTAGTGTAACCCTGAGTTACCTTGCTCTAATAGTTTTTATCATGAGCTTATGAGGACTTGATACTGATTTTTTACCGAATGCACAATATTCCGTGAACATGCTATAGTTTACTTAACTGCCTCCTCTACCAATTGTTAGACTATTATTGATTACCTTCATTTTTAAATAATTACAACTAAGTGACAGAACATTTTTCTGTATACTTAGCTACACCTCAACTAAATGAATGTGAACTGCTCCACGTTGGCCAAGATGTTAAGACAATATATAAAAACTTTATTGAAAGGTCAAATTACTTACTTAGATATTTTATGAGTGCTAAGCTTATTCATCATGTTGCAAACCTGGAAAAGTTTACCCTAACTTTATAGCAAGGAAACATTCAAAATCGTGAAAAAACTTTTTATCTCTCACCATGGCCCCCTAGTGTATCAGTACAACAGGAGTGCCATATTCTGTGGTGACACCCAAGCAGGAAGGCATTAAGGAGTCCCAAGATATGTTAAAAACTGCTGATAAGTTCCCTGTCTCTCCTAATGTTGGCAGTTAGATATGGGTCCAGAGCATTCTTAAAGACCCAGAGCTTAATGAGGTCATTGCAACCCTTTCTTTAAGGCTCAGAAGTCATTCATTAGCTGAGTTATTTTGCAGCTCATGGGCAGAATTTAGCCATCTTTAGCTTTAAAGAGTTCTGTTTACACATTTCTTCTGGTCTTACTAAAACTCTAAATGGCCGGGTGCGGTGGCTCATGCCTGTAATCCTAGCTCTCTGGGAGGCCGAGGCGGGTGGATTGTTTGAGCTCAGAAGTTCGAAACCAACCTGAGCAAGAGCGAGAACTCGTCTCTACCAAAAAAAGAAATTAATTGGACAGCTAAAAAAAATATATATGGAAAAAATTAGCCGGGCATGGTGGCACATGCCTGTAGTCCCAGCTACTTGGGAGGCTGAGGCAGAAGGATCGCTTGAGCCCAGGAGTCTGAGGTTGCTGTGAGATAGGCTGACACCATGGCACTCACTCTAGCCAGGGTAACAGAGTGAGACTTTGTCTCAAAAAAAACAAAAAAAAATTTTATTAAATTACTTAATAGGCAATTAAATATTGCTTATTATTGCATCATGTCAAACATATTAGTTAACATAGGGAGAATTAACATCTTCCTTTTTAACAATATTAGCTGACTATCAGTCTGTTCTTATTCTCTGTTATTTGTGTGTATTTGATTTAGCACTCAGTTTTTGACAAATGTAGGCCTGGGTAATTTATTTTCGTAGCTGCTGTTTGCTATTTGTATAGGAATTTTACTTTTGTTTGTAATCATTTTGTTGTGTTAGTAAGATTATAGTTAATTCTTTCCTGAGGGGCACCACTGTCCCTCCCTTGAATTCATTTTAAGTCATTGTTGCTTTTTGCTCCACCAGCCATTCAGTCAAAGGCAAATTCTTGGCACTGGGATGGGAATGTTCTGTGCAGCCTCTAAAACCTGGGCCACTCCTCTAAGTCTTTGGTGATGTTGAGACTTGCTCAACTCTCCCTCATTCCCCTTCCCCATGTGTTTCAGCATCAGACATCAAATTGGTATTTCAAAGTGAGATTGTCAGTGGACCTTTTGGGCATTCTTCCCATTATACCCATGTGGGCTTATTTTTTTAAGCAACAAGTCATAGACTCTGCCCTCAACCCAGTAGAGCCTGTAGTATAGTTTACAGACAATTATGAAAACATATGTCTGGTTTATATCATTCTTTGCTGGAATCAGTTCTACTCATCATTATATTTCTCTGTTAAAATCAATTGGGATTGATCTATTGGCTCAAACCATCTTTTCCATTCCTCATGTCTGTGTATTCTTCTAAATCTTTTAAAGAAAAAAGATTAAAGAGCTTTATTAGAGTGAAATATAAAACTATTGAGGTTAGAATTTATATAATAAATGCAAATGTACTGAAACATTGTAATGTTTAGTTAACACTTATTATTCATTTCTTATTCTGAGAGTATGAACACAATGTCTGAAGAGCTTGGAACAAAGTATTCCATAATCTTCTGGATTCACTATTATTTTTCAAAATTTTTTGTAACATCTATTTGACATAACTTTTATGACAAATAGACATCATCCATTCATAATATAGTGACACAGAGGAGACAATCAGAATTTTCTTCCTGATGCAAATGGAAGTGAAATTGGTGTATATTCAATATCATGATATTAAACAAATAATTTTCATCATTTTGCACAAAGTTTCTGGAGAAAGGAAATGATAACAAAGGTTCTATTGTGTTGGAATAAGTATTTTGCATGAATTTCTCAGCAAGTCTATGAGATAGGAAGAACCAAATCTCCATTTTATTGTTGGAGTAATTAAAGCAAAGAGAAGTTAAACTACTTATACGGGTCACAAAAACATTAGTGGAAGAGTCAGGGTTTACACCCGGGTAATTAAACTCCACAGCTGTACTGCCGTACTGTTTAAAGTGTTCATAATATGATCGTTCCTTCTGTGTACATAAAACATGGGGAGGAAGAGAGAGAGAGATATCAGACAGGCCAGCAGGGATGTCAAATATTGTATTTTGCCACATACTAGTATTCTCCATTTCTGCAAGATAGACTGTCTTCCCAGAAGACTGTCCTGGGATGAAGAATCAGGCAGATCAGGGTAATTGTCATATCTTTCTGGTGCTGGCAAAGTTGTAATTCCTGTTGTTTGTAAGAGACTGTAATAGTCCAGCTAGGTTCCCAGCAAACCCTCCTGTATATTTGTATTGCCTCTGATGGGTTTCTGATGCTAACTTCTTATACTTTGATATCTAAGACTATTGCTGATCTTACAAGCAATTCTAATAAACTGTCTTGTTTTCTTTTGCCTCCTACTTTCTAATGATAATTTTTATTCAGCACTTGAATATAAGTCTTTAGTTCTTTAAAAAATATTTAATTCTTTTATAACTTGATATAATACACTTAGATAATTCTGATTAACCAGTTTGTTTGTTGGTGAATTTTTATTTTTATTTTCCAAAAGCGAGAGAAACTAGTGATTTAAAAAAATTAGTTTTCTAGTCTATACCCAAGATGCTTCTCAGTTTTTACTATGTTGAGACCTGCATCCTGGATGTAAGGTGATTATGCTGATAAGAAATCAGTCTTGTCTTAGTAGTAAAACGAGTTGGCTCTTATTCCCATTTTTTTCCTCCCAGCCGAAGCCCGAATCATCCTTATTAGGACAGTTTTATGGTCTAATTTTTTTTAATAGAGTAAAACCTGACATAAATCAATGGAAAATCGAACATTAAAACCTTAAACCTTAAGTGACTTTACTCTCAACTTAACCACACAGTCTTCTTGAAATACTGATGAATGACAAGTAATTACTTACTCAATGTAATGCTTGTCAATCAACTGAACAAACAATTACTAAACTTCACATAATATTATTCAGCAAAACCCCAAGCAACACACAAGGGGAAAAGTTAAATATTTCAAAGACCACTGACTTAGGACATCTGTAAGTACATTTATTCTGACTTTGTTCATTGACTTCTTTGACTTATGTTAAATATAATGCCAAATTAGATTTCCTAAAATAAAATGATCCTAGCTGCTACCACTATATTTCAGGGAATTTGCTTACTGACATGTTAATTCTGCTTGTAAAATGGTAAGAGTTCTAATGTTGGCATTCAAAAACCTAGGTTTTGCTTTTCAGCACTTGCAGACTGGGGGTCATCCATACATTTACCATAGCACTTTTTTTTAAATTTCACAATATTATGGGGGTACAAAAGCTTTGGTTACATAAATTGCCTTTGCACTGCCCGAGTCAGAGCCACAAGCATGCCCATCTCCCAGACAGTACACATCCCACCCATCAGGTGTGAACTTACCCATCTCCTTCTTCCCCCTCCCACCTGCCCAACACCTGATAAATGTTACTTCCATATGTGCACATAGGTGTTGATAGATTAGTACCAATTTAATGGTGAGTACATGTGGTGTTTATTTTTTCCATTCTTATGATATTTCACTTAGAAAAATGGGCTCCAGCTCCATCCAGAATAATACAAGAGGTAATTCAACATTTTTTTTAATGGCTGAGTAGTATTCCATGGTCTACGTATATCACATTTTATTAATCCACTCATATATTGATGGGCACTGGGATGTTTCCACATCTTTGCAATTGTAAATTGTGCTGCTATGAACATTCGACTACAGATGTCTTTATTATAGAATGTCTTTTTTCCTTTGGGTAGATGCCTAGTAGTGGGATTGCTGGATCCAATGGAATTTCTATTTTTAGCTCTTTGAGATATCTCCAAATTACTTTCCGAAGGAGTTGTGCTAATTTGTAGTCCCACCAGCAGTATGTGAATGTTCCTATCTCTCCATATCCATGTCAACATTTGTTGTTTTGGGCTTTTTGATAAAAACCATTCTCACTGGAGTTAGGTGAGATCTCGTTGTGGTGTGGATTTGCATGTTCCTGATGATTAGAGATGTTGAGCAATATTTCATGTTTGTAGGCCAATATGCCATGGCATCTTTGTGACTTAGTTATGCATGTCCTATCTTCATCACTGAATTTTAAAGATATTTTGAATATACAAAAATATGCTTCAAAAGGATTTTTCTTTCTTTTTTTTTTTTTTTTTAAGACAGAGTCTTACTCTGTTGTCCTGGGTAGAGTGCAGGGGCTTCATCTTAGCTCACTGCAACCTCAAACTCCTGGGCTCAAATGATCCTCTTGTCTTAGCCTCCTGAGTAGCTTCAACGACAGGCACACACCACTAGGCCTGAATAATTTTTGCATTTTTAGTAGAGATCGGGTCTTGCTCTTGCTCAGGCTGGTCTCAAGCAATCCTCCTGCCTTGGCCTCCCAGAGTACTAGAATCATAGGTGTTAGCCACTGTCCCTGGCCAAAAAGTATTTTAAAAATATAGATTATAAGAACAAAATACAATTATTTGACTAAGATTAAATCAATCTACATATTTGTATATGGATATCTACATACATTTATAAACATTTGAGAAGATGTGGGAAAATCTGCACTACCGGCATAAATATGAATTTGTCACACCTTTTTAGAGAGCAATTTTACAATGAATTATGTTTTAAAATTGTACACTTTGGCCCAATGATTATCCTCTAGAATTTGATCTTGAAAAAATAATTAAGACTTTGCTGAAAAGTTTAGGCAAAAGAATGTCAACACCAAAATTTATTGAGAATAATAAAACTTCAAGAACAATTGATGTTCATTACTAAGGTATTCCCATTTTATAGCACATGAAAAAAGACTACAGTCATTAAGTGAATATATGAGATAGTGAAACAGTAAAAAAGAGGTTTAAAATTTACACACAACATAATTTCAAATATACACATATTGTTTAATAAAATATCAAAAATGGTTATCTCTGAGCAGAATAATTACAGATCATTTCTATATTCTCCTACATGCAATTTCTACATTTTGTAATGTGATTGAGCCAATTACATAATAAGAGAATATTCATGCATTACATGATAGTATTAAGAGATAGGTCTTAATAATAGCTGACATCTTTTGAACACATGCTATGTGCCAGGTACTCTTTTAAATACTTTACATGTATTAACTTATCTAAATATGAATAAGGTCATTATTGACATAACAATATATAAACTATGAAGGCACATAAAATAATATATCTCTTTTGGGCCTCTCACTACAGGGAAAGTTCCCCAAAAGGAATTATGCTTCTAGTTGACAGTAAATCTCATGGCTTTTGGAAACATCTGACTAGAAGAAAACAAAAAAGAAAGTGCTGGGTAAAGGCCTGGGAGCATCTATGGAGGCAACTGCTTTCCAATACAGGGAGGAGTGAATCCATGAGAGTTGCAGCTGAAGTTTTAGCTGAAAAGAATCAAGTTCTTAAGAAATCAACGAGTCCCAATGTCACTTGGAGCCTAGGATACTTATATGAAAATGTGGATTCCAATTATGAAAATTCTTTAGTCAGTAGAGGTCATAAGAAAGCATTCTGATGTGGCAGTTTTGTCATTGAGAACCCCTCTCCACCGGCATGGGAGGACTGTAGAATAAGAAAGCTTTTGTTAAAAGCAGTAGATTTTCATACCTTGAGAAATTTTAAGAAATTGAAGAAAACTTTGAAGCATTTTGAAGGTAGAAGACACTTAGGGATAGAAGATGATGGGAAGATGGGAGAAAAAAAAAACAGTTTGTGAAACATATGCATGAATTTCTTCCTCACATTTTGGGTAAAGAGAATGCTTTTGCCTTCTAAGTGTGCCCCTAAGAGACATTCTAAGAGGCATGCGTTAACTAATTTTCCACTGACTGTGTGCATCAAGAATCTAATGCAGATGACTAAGGCTTGGGCATTGTTGGAGCAATGAAATGCCTGAAATATCATAACATCAATAGATGAAATCAGTCTCCTAAATTCCTCAATTCATAGCACAGTAGATAAAGGAGACTACTATTGTTTATCATCTTGGCCCTACCAATCCAACTGCAAATGACCTAAATTGTTTGTTTTTAATGCCATCACCCACCTGCTGCCTGACTATTGATTTAGTCATTAGCATCTTTTCCAGAGGAATTACCAGGAAGAAAGAAACAGTATTGAAACAAGATCTAGAAGAATTCATTTTCCAGTGATAGTTGAGGACCCCTAGAGCAATGTGTACATTGCAAGGTGGCCAACTTGTTTCAATTTCTACAGGACTCTCCTAGTTTTAGTACCAAAAGATGTGTATCATAGGAGATCCCTCAGTCTAAGGCAAACTGGAACCACTGGGCACCTTAATTGTGCCATTTGTATAAATACCACAACAGAGATCAAATATCATATCTAGATTGATAAGTGGCAAATGTGAATAGGCATTGATAAACTGAACAGTAATCTCCCAAGTCTAGAAACATTAACCTGATTACTGGCTTAAATATCCGAGAAAATGTTATGTTACAGAAAAAGGAAGTAATATGTCACTACAGCGGAGTACTCAGTGGGAGGACAGTGAGCTAGATTTTTGGCTTAATGTAATAAAGACCATTCAAGTCACCCATCTGCCAACCACCCACCTTTCAAGCTTCAAGACTCAGGTAGATAACTTCCTATATTATTAATGCAAGATCCATAAACACAGACTAAATATTCATCAGGGTAATTATAGAAAATATAAGAATTGAGAGTCAGATTCTAAGATCCCTTACAACTCTTGACATTCTATGATTCTATGAGGTCTGGATAAGGAAAGTAAAGGCAAGTCTCCTTTTTCTTTGAATTTAAACTGACTGCTGTGGGATGGAACTTTACTCATTTTCTATTTATTACACAATATTAATTCAGAATCTTTATGATCTGGCAAAAGGAAATGAAATCATGACCAAATTCAATTTCAGACCATGTAAGTTCAATCGAGACTCTGCCTATTGATTGTGGGGCTTCTTTACGTTTATTTTTTTGGCAAACTCTTCACTTTACTCGAGGTTGGATCTTCCTTATTGCAGTGTCATTTTTTGTTGAACAACCTGTCCATTATTAGCAGCAGATCATATCATTCCTTACTTTACAGAGACATTTAGCTCATCTAACAGGAAATCCCATATTTATCGTCTTTTTCATCCCAATATACTTATTTCTTTACTTTCTCTTCTCAACATTTCATCCCAGTTTGAGGCATGGAAATGTACCATGACTTGAAAATAAACTTTTATTTTTTTAATGTTAAGGCACTGATATTTAAGTTTTATTTGTTGCTAAACCATAACCCTACTTATCCTCACCAATATATCACAGGAGTGTCATAATTGAGCTAGAATAGAAATAATATCACAGATATTTATCACACAGATTATTTCTGAGAATTTCCATCTACACATTTTGGGGAAGAGAGTAAAGCATTTTTTGTTGTGTAATGGATAGTAATATCAAGTTAGATGAAAGAATGCCATTGTTTGTGTGCTGCAATTTAGACATTTAGTGATGGTAGAAGGATGTATATGGATGCTCAGTATACAAAGGGGTACAACATGCTCAGCTGTGTATTCTCAGCATTTCCTCAATACTACTCCGTACTGCAATCTCTTCAGGAAACCTAGAACTGCATTTTTCAGATCCCCTTATATTTATGGGTCATTTTAGATTTTATCAGTGAAGGATATCCCTGTAAAATTTGGAAAGTGTAGCAGAAAGAGATTGTGACAGTTGCAGGCAGGTACCTTAGATAACATCAAGTTTTGAAAATTGAAAGTTGAGGTTGATAGCAGTGGCGCTATCTGAGACTCATAAATTTTATTTAGCTACCATGTGTGCACCTACGAATCACTCATTTGTAGCTGTGATATCTGAATTGTACACCCCAGCCCTTACAAAATTTGTGCAAACCTGTAATTTGCTACATGAAAATCTTCCTACTTGGAATATCTAGAGTGGTCTTTGTTTTACTGACAATACACATAAAGATCAGTGGCTTTTATGCATTTTTCTTTCTTTTTTTAAGAAAATGTTATGGACTATTTAAAAAATACGGATAAGTAGAAATGCTAACTCAACCAATTTTCTTCATCCAAATTTAATAAAAATTAACATGTCCTTCTTAAGTGTACATGTTTTAATTTAAAATATAAACAAAAGTATTATAAATATGAAAAGTTATATTGAGCAATGATCAATGTAAGAAGTGATATATTGTTCTAAATATTCTTGCTATAAAATTTCTAAAAAATATTAGAGAAAATTATATATATAATATGCAATAAATATTCTATATCATATATTTGTATACATAATTGAGCACTTAAAAACATTTAAAAAAATAGTCAGGTTTATGGTCATAGATGATTCTAGAGAGGTAAGCTAATTTGCTAAATCTAGTTGCTTTCCATGGGAGACCAAACCTTGACTTGCATAAGGTAAAATATTATCTCTCAGACTTAACTTCTCCATCGAGCTGGTATCTTCAAAAGATGACATCATTAAGAGTAAAGTTAATATCTATATGTTATATATTTTGCTGTATATGTTATATTTTATATATTAACTTCATATTATTAACTGTATATATACTTATATATATATGCATACATACACACATACGTATCTTTGTTCCAACTTAGAATGACATGGAAAAAGCAAACAAAGAAAGCCTTATGGTCATTTATAAATACAGACTGATAAGACGTTGGTTTAGAACTGAATTTACATTACCTGCTTGGCTGAGAAAACATATGCTAAGACTTAGGTTTAAAGATGCTCTTTTGCCAGATGTCTGCTAGAAACAACTTCAAAATCTCTTTGGAAGAACGACCCTGTACTGGTTTTCTGTCCTGGCAAAAACAAGTTACCACTGACTTAGTGTCTTAAAACAACACACCTTTATTATCTGAGGTCTCTGTGGGTGAGAAGTCTGAAGCAGTCCAGGCCTCCCTGGACTACAATCAAGGTGTCACCAATGTTGTGTCACTTTCTGGAGATTCTAGGGGAGAAGCTGCTTTCTGCTTATTATAGTTACTGGCAAAATCCAGTTCCTTGTAGTTGTAGAACCTAGATCTGCATTTTCTTGCTGACTTTAAGATGAAGTTTTTTCCCAGCCTCGAGAGGCTGTGGCTTCATTCCTTGGCTCATATCTCCTTTCCTCAACTTCCAAAGCCAGCAATGGCAGGTTGAGTTTTTCTCACATACATCTCTCTGATCCACATTCCTGTCTTTCTCTTTCACTTTTAAGGACTCATGTGCTTAGATCGGATCCACCCAAATACTCCCAGATAATATCTCATCTCTAATGCTTATTACAACGGGGAAGCCCCTTTTGTCATGTACGGTAACAAATTCACAGGTTCCAAAGATTAGAACAGGGACATATTTGGAAGATCAATATTTGGTTGAATGCAGCTTCCATTGCAGCATAAAATTCAAAGAATTCACAGAAATGAAGTTTCCAGAAGTCCAAGATCTCAATCAAAAATAATAGATGAGTCACCATGATTGATAGCAACCACGATAGACAACAAAATTAGACCTAAAAACAAGTTTAGAAAAAGTGGAAGAAGAGGATTAAAATGTTGAAAGAAATATAAGAAGATATAGGAAATGTCTCAGTCTCTTTTATGTGCTATAACACAATATGACAGATTGGGTACTTTTTAATGAGCAGATATTTATTTGGCTTACAGTTCTAGAGGCTGGAAGTCCAAGAGCATGTTACGGGCACCTGGCACGGGCCTTCATGCTGATGTGCTATTCCATGGTGAAAAGCAGAAGGACAAGAGAATGTACAAGAAAAAGAGAGAATGATGGGGAAACTTCATCTTTTTATCAGGAATGTACTCCCATGGTAATTGACCCACTATCATGATAGCAACATTAATACTTTCATGAGGGCACAGCCCTCATGGCCTGATCACCTTTTAATAGTTCCACCTCTCAATACCATAAAAATGGCAATTAAATTTCAACATAAGTTTTGAAGAAGACATTCAAATCATAGCAGGAAATATGAGTGAGGAACAAAAGATTATAAAAAAAAATTTCTGCCAAATTTTTAAAAGAACATAAGGCTTGTGATAAAACGGTTTCTAAGAGTTGATTAAACAGGCATCTAAAATAAATAATTTTTCTTTCTTAAAAGAGCACTGTCTGAAAAATAGCAGCATTTTCCATTTTTAAAATATTTACCTTTAGAATGACCCTTCAACAAAGAGAAAATAAGAATGGAAAAACAAAAGCCATATGTACACCATTAAATTGGCACTAACTGATCGACACTTATGTGCACCTATGGTAGTAACATTCACTGGGTGTTGGACAGATGGAAAGCGGGGGGAAGAGATAGGTATATTCACACCTAATGGGTGCAGTGCATGCTTTCTAGGGGATGGGCATACTTGTAGCTCTGACTTGGGTGGTACAAAGGTAATATAATAAATTTATCAAAACATACATATAAACATTTACAGACCACACGTAGTGCCATTTGCAGTCACCAAAAATGTAAACAAATATAAAGATGCTGTGTTAAAGTATAACTAAATAAAATTAACTGCAGTACAGACTGTACTACTGAAATAATTTTGTAGCCACGTCCTGTTGCCACTGCAGCCAGTCCAAGTGTTGTGAGTAACTACTTGAGACACTAACTATATGACACTAATCATCTCCACAAGAGCAGTTAATCTCTCCAGTAAATTGCTTATCCAGGTAAAAGGTGATTTCCTATGGTTCTTGTGTATATTTCATCATGTTTAATGCAATCCATAAACCTTGCAAAACACCCTGACATCCATACAAATTGTCCCTAGTGATGTTGGAAGTACTCCCAAGAAGCAAAGTCGTGATATTACAAGAAAAAGTTGAATTGCTTGTTATGTACCTTAGATTGAGGTCTGGCAGTTGCCTGCCATTTCATGTTAAATGAATTCAGTGTCAGGACCACAGTAAAAAAGGAAAAGGAAATTCATGAAGTCCTCACTGCAGCTACACCAGCAATTGTGAAATCTAACATTTTTTGTGACATACCCTTTTAGCTCATACTGAAAATGCAGCTTTTATGTGGGCGCAGATTGCTATAAGAAAGGCATACCTGTAGACTCTAACACACTTCTTCAAGAAAAAGTAAAGTTATTCTATGACAATTTAAACCAAAAGGAATGTGAAGGATCTAAAGCTGGAGAATTTAATGTCAGCAAAAGATGGTTTGACATTTTAGAAAGAGATTTGGCTTAAAAAATTTCAAGATAACAGAAGAAACAGCTTCTGCTGACCAAGAGGCAGCAGATGAGTTCCTACATGCCATTTAAGAAAAACTACCTTCTTGAACAGGTTTTAATTGTAGACAAAAGTGTCTTATTGTGGGAAAAAATAATGCCATACAGACATTTAATGGGAAGGAATAGAAGCAAACACCAGGATTTAAGGCAGGAAGGGAGAGTCTAACTTTACTGTTTAGTACCAATGCAGTCAAATTTATGATCAAGACTGCCCTTATCTATAAAGCTGATAACCCCTGAATCTTGAAGGGAAAAAATAAACACCCGCTTCCAGTCTTTCGGTTATACAAGGAGACTTGGACAATGAGACCCCTTTTTTGGATTTGTTCCACTGATGCTTTATTCCTGAAGTCAAAAAGTACTTTTTCAATAAGAAATTGACTTTTTAAGTTCTTTTGATATTGGAAAATGCTTCTAGCCACCCAGAAGCCCATGAGTTCAACACTGAAGACATTGGCATGGTCTACTTGACCCAAAACAATACTTCTAATCCAACCTCTAGACCAGGGAGTGATAAGGACCCTGAACGCTCATTACACATGGTACTCTATGGGAAGGATTGTCAATGTTATGGAAGAGAATTTCAATAGAGAACATCATGTGTAAGTCCAGAAAGATTATACCATCGAAGATGCTATCTTGTTACAGAAAAATGTGTGAAAGCTGTCAAGTTCAAAACAGTAAATTTCTGATGGAGAAAATTATATCTAGATGGTGTACATGAATTCATCGAGTTTGTGACAGAGAAAATCCATGAAATCATGAAGGAGATTGTGAATGTTGCCAAAAAAGGTGAGGACTAAAGAGTTTCGAGATGTGGATCTTGGGGGGATTCAAGAGCTAATAGACACCACACCAGAGGAATTAACAGAGGGGACTCAATGGAAATGAGTGCTTACGAACCAGTGCCAAATGGAGGAAGAAGACACAGAAGCAGTGCCAGAAAACAAACTGACGGTAGACTGCATGGCAGGAATCTTTCAGTGATTCAAGACTGCTTTTGACTCCTTTCACGACATGGACCCCTGTCAGATACAGACACTGAACTTACCTATCAGGTACAATGAACACTGTTCTGGTGATGGACACACTAAAAGCCCTGACTTAATTAGTATACAGGGTATCCATATAACAAAACTGTTTGCACCCCCTTAATATTTTGAAATAAAAAAAGAAAGTAAAGCACATGGTGGAAAAAGGACTGGTACCATACAGAAATATTTTTAGAGAAACAAAAAAGTAAGAAAGTCAGAAAGAAATTATGAGATATTTCCATAAAGTTTCATCAAGTGTGCCTGGTTATTCTGCCTTCTTTCCACCTCCTACACCTCTTCCACCTCTGCCGCCCCTGAGACAGGAAGACCAAGCCTCCTCCCTCACTCCCTCCTCAGCCTACTCAGTGTGAAAATAAGGATGGAGACCTTTAGGATGATCAACTCACATTTAATGAATAGTAAATATATTTCCTTTTCCTTATGATTTTCTTAATAACAATTTCTTTTCTCTTGCTTACCATATTATGAAAATACAGTATAGAGTACATATAAATATATTAAGTGTATAATGTATAATACATAAAAAGAAGGTCTGATTTGTGAGAGAGCTAATACAAAATATGCATTAGTCTACTGTTTATCTTGTCAGTAGTGCTTCTAGTCAACAGTAGGCCATTAGTAGTTAAGTAGTTAAAATTATACATAGATTTTCAACTGCATGGGCTGTTAGCACCCCTACTCAGCACTCCTGTATTGTTCAAAGTTCAGCTGTTCTTCAGAACAAAAAATCTAATTCCACCAGAAAATATCTGAATTGAAAAAACAAATCGTTCATATAGAAAAATTTTAAAAGTTATTAAATTTAATAAATGTTAATGATAAAAACTATAATATAAAGTCTTAATTAGTGGTTAAAGTATAAAACGATATTATGGGGGAATATAATAAGTAGATGAATCCAAAATAGTAGAAGAGTAAAAGAATTCTGAGAAATTTATATTTTGCATAAGGCAAATGATAATATATGTTATATAATTTGTTAATTACAAAGTTAAGTATCCTTGTTAATTTTTGTTGTACTGGCTATAAGAATAGAAATAAAATGTATAATTTTGTAGTTAATAGAATAAAATTAAATATAATGAGAAAAAAACAAACAGATAATTAAAAGGCAAGATGGGAGAAAAAATGCAGGAAAAGTAGAAAACACAAGATAGAAATGAATCCAAATATATCTTAAAACTACAATAATATGAATGGACTGTTTGTCTTAAAAGCAAAAATTATCACACTGCTTGAAACATATAATCCAGCTCTTTTTGATTTGTAATATATATCTAAAACATAAGAAAACAGAAGGTTTCCAAAGTAGATGAAAAATAAACACAACTGCTGTCACTCTTCTGCATAGTGTAAAACAGAATTTAAAGTATAGCTATAGATATTCAAAATATAATGATAAGATGCTTATTTCGCCAAACAGGTAAAACAATTTCAAACTAATATGCATCCAACCACATAGTGTTAAAATACATAATATAAAATTGACACACCTGTGAGGAGAAATTGAGAAATCTACTGCTCTTCTGGGGAATTTAAACTTTAATCTTCCTCCTTATTTTTTGACCTTATTATTGTAAAATAAGACAAACAGAAAACCACACAGAACAAATATACAACTTAGTGAATTATTATAAGGCAAATACCCTTGTAACCACTACATGGAGCAAGAAATAGAACTTTGCGAGACACCCCAGAGGGTTCTCTCTGTGTCTCCTGCCCATCGCCTCTCCCTCTCTCTCTCTATAAGCAACCATTATTCTGACTTTTATAGTAATAATTCCCCGATGTTTTTCTTTATGTTTTTTCACCCAGTGCACATCCCTAGACACCATAATTATTCAGGTCCAATTTTCGAACTTGATTTTTTAAAGTCTTTTAATTTACAAATTCTCCCTCCATCACTTTCTTTTTCTTGTAATTTATCTGTTGAAGAACGGGAGCCATTTGACCTGTAGAGCTTTCCCAGGCTGGATTTTGCTGATTTCACACTCACAGTACAGTTCAACATGTTTCTGTATCCCTGAATTTCCTGTAGATTTCCCACTGCATCTAAAAGCTTGATCAGACTCAGGTTCAATCCTTTTGGCCAGACTCCAAGTGATGGGGTGTTTTTTCATTAGGAGCACAACGATAAATCTCTTAATGATGTGTAGAGGAAGTAGATGAAAGTTCCATAAGAAGAGGAATTTTACATCACAGGCTTATCTTTAGTCAGATGTAGAATGTTGCTCCACTCTATAACCACAAATATATCAAGTTAAATATCAGTGTCAAAAATATAACTATACTCATACATTTGGGAAAAGGTTATCTTTTTAAAATGCATCAAATATCATATGTAATGATGAAATAGAAATATTAATTTTAAAGTCAAGAAAGCAAGAAATCATGATACTTATACAACATCAAACTTATGTGTATTTATGTCTTTAGTTTTAAAATTTTATCTTCTTGGTCTTTAGATAATATCCATATTAAATTGACTTCATTTTAAGTAACATGATCCTTTGCGCAGTTCTTGACATCGTACTGGTATGAAGCCCTCCTCCCCATAATTACCTTCCTCATTCTCATTCCTCTTTCCACGAGTATTTATGAAGATTGTGCTATAGTTTACACTTTGTTATACAGCAATGGACAAAACAAAACTTTGACTGTTAAGGAGGCACTTCATCCTTTTTCTTTTAATACACTAATATGGTGAATTTATATTACAAGATTTCTAATGCCTTACTATTACTATACATATATATATAAACTATATCTTTTAGTTCATTAATTACATTTTTAAATGATAAATTTTTGTTTAACCCTATAAAATAACTTAACAGAGGTTATTGTGAAATATTTCAAAAATAAAAAGTGCCAAAGAATAATATGCCCACTTAATACCTTGAGAAGAAAAACCAAAAAAAGCATACATAAGGAATTGAAGGCCCCGTTGTATCACTCTCTAATTCTCATTTTCCTACCTCATCCTGAATTTCATGTTTAAATGCATTTGTTGGCACTGATACTGAATATGTATTTCTAAATTACACATGGCATTGTTTTGGATGTCTTTAATCTTGTATTATTACCATCATTCTGGATATATCCTTCTTTTCTTAATGCCTCTTTTAATACATAAAGCTCTGATTGATTTATTTTTCACATCCATCCAAATATCCACACTGGAGTATATATAATTTATTGAACCACTCTCCTGTGGACTTTGGCTTTCATTTTATTTCTAGAAATTTTCAAATTCGCTTACTTCATTTTTATTTTTTGTGCAGTGCCTTTTGCTTTCCTTATGTTTGCTATTTCTATCTGTATTTCTTTAATAACTTTAAATTCTTACTTTAAAGCTTCTGTTCTATTATTTCACAATTATGTTTCTATTTGTTAAACCAACTCTCTCATGGCACTTCAGTTTTTCGTGGCCTTTATAAATTATGATTTTTTTTACCGAACACTCATCTTTAATGTCACCCTCCCATTTCCACACAGATATACCTTTGTGGGTCCTCTATGCACTAGGGAGGAAACCTGGGGCTCTATTTCTTTTTTAAAAAAATTCTTTATTAACATATTGTAACTGTACATATTTATGGGGTACAATTTGATGTTTCAACACTTATCTGTGTTATATTATGATCCAATCAGGGTAGACAGTGTATCCATTATGTCATGAATTTATTATTTCTTTGTGGTGAGAACCTTCAAAATCCTCTCTTTTGGCTATTTTGTAATATACAATATTTTACTATTAACCATAGTCATCCTACTGTGCAGTAAAACACCAGAACTTATTCCTCCTATCTAATTGTAACTTTGTACCTGTTGACGAACCTCTCCCATCCTCCCTTCTCCCCTACACTCCCAGTCTCTGGTAACCACTACTCTACTCTCAGCTTGGTTTCAGGTCTCACTTCTGTGCTCCCTTTGAGTTCTCTCTTTATTTGTGGCATCTGGGAAAGTTTTTCTTTCTTCCTTTTTTCCTGAGAGATCAGTTATATATTAAAAGATTTATGTAATATTATTCAAAATTTTTCTGTGTGCTAATAGCATAACTTAGAATAATTTTGATTTATCACAATCTTTTTGTTGTCCAAAAACTTTAAAAATATTTTATCATTTGTTTGATTCTACCTATGGTGATTTCTCACACTATCTAAATGCAAAGCAGATTAGAAAATATGTACTTTATCTTTTAAACATTTCAGTGAATTAGGTATAATCAAACATTCTATTTTTCTTTAATTCTATTTTAAAATCCAATGAATATCATCAGTGTTTTACTTGACTTCTGTCTTATATACAAGTTAGCAAAGAGGCCAGGTGCTGTGGCTAACATCTATAATCTTAGCACTCTGGGAGGTCCAGGGAGGAGGATCACCTGAGGCCAGAGTTTAAGACCAGCCTAGGCAAGAGGAAGACCCCATCTCTACTAAAAACAGAAAAAAATAGCTGGGCATATTAGCTGTAGTCCCAGCTACTTGGGAAGCTAAGGCAGGAGGATTGCTTAGGCATAGGAGTTTGAGTGTGCAGTGAGCTATGATGACGCCACTGCACTGTAGCTGGGGCAACAGAATGAGACTCTGTCTTAAAAAAAAAAAAAAAAAGAAAGAAAAAAAAGAAAAGAAAACTTAGCAAACAATAAAATTTTATTTTGTAAAAATTAAACAGTTATCAGTGAATATTATAGAAAAGCTAGGAAATAAAAATTAAAATATAATTTATGTGTAGTTTTTAAATTCTCTTTCACTATTTATATTTAATATAGGACTGTACTTTGCATACTACTTTGCTGCCATGTAACTATTTATTTTTTCAAACCTAGTAAATAATTAAGAATTACATCCTATGCCATTTGACATAGCTTTGTACAATCATTGTTAATGATGCCTAGGAGGGCCCATTAGGTGAATTTATACTAAAATTCATAGTTAACAGTGCAAGACCCAATATGGATTATATCTTCTTTAATTCTCACAACAACCCTCTCATGAAGATACTGTTATTATTTCCAATTAAAAGGGTTAGAAACTGAATTTTAGAATGGTTTAGGAATTTGCACAATAAAATAGAACTGGAAAGTTTCAGAGTTGTAAATTAAAACAGGCTCTTTGACTCCCAAGCCCACACATACTCTGTTATTATCCTGTGCAGAGTCCATCAATGTTCATATAACTTATCTCCTATTCTTTAAATTTTATGTTTTCATGTTTTGTATTTTTTTCTATTATGAATAATTATTTGCTAAATGTTCTTCATTATAAATGTAAATTACTTTTGTAAATGTGCCTATCATCTCAGTAAAAATTCTTAGAAACCGAAGTGTTAGATTAAATGGCTATTTTTTATCGGTTTTTATTCATTTTGGAAAATTACCATCCATAAATATTTTTCTAAATATGCACTTGCTTCCAAAGTTTAAGAAAGTTCCCATTTTCCTCTGTTTGTGCCCAAACTAGTTATGATCAACCTTTCTCTTCTTTTCCAATCACCAATTGCATTATCAAACCCGAAGATCATTAAAAGTGTTTTGACTTGAATTATTTGATTACAGCTGAGATTGACCATATCTTCAACTGCGCAATTGCATTTCATGAAATTTTTACTTTTATTGAGGAATCAAATGCACAGAAAGTTGACCGGGGGAAAAAATAAAACTCTTAAATAGCTTGCCTCCAAGATAAACTGTAAAGCATATTTAGCTAAAAATTATAACTGTTAGACATGAAGACTAAAACCAGAAGAAGCCAATGGCTTAACCAATGTCACAGCTTTTATGGGAGTGCCAGGAACAGAATCCCAATCTTCACAAAGCCAACCCAGGACACTTTGCACTATCCCACAACTTCTCTGCATTTGCTGTCGATTGATGTTGATCTTATATTTTAGTAATTGAAAAATGTGTCATTGAGAAATTCTGAGAACAATAATAAATTATCCTAACCTTCTGTGAAACAATTCTGAAAGCTTAAAAATATATCTTAAACATAATGTCTTACAGCAGATGTGGTGTGATGAAATAAATTAGATGTCAACTGTGGGCCACTATAAGCCTTTAATAATTAAATGCTTCTTTTGTCAACAGGGACAAAATATACACTCTTTAAATCAAGAGGATAATTATTTTTCCTGACAAGACTTTACAGTGCTTGATTGAGATTTTTGGATGCATATACATGAGTTGACAGTTTGCATTTGCTATGTTTTCCCCTAGGTAAAATCTAAAAGTGTTCATAAGTTTAATGAGAATAGAGCCCATTAACCCTAAGAATGCCCTTTTTGCTCAAAGGAATATTCCACCTAGAAAGTGATATAAAAAATAAGTCTTATCTGAAATAAAAACCGGCTTTTCAAATTCAGCATGTTGCCCTTTAACTTGAGACACAATAAAAGAAAGTGATTCTGTATCCCTTTTCATGGTAATTACTGTATTTATCTTGGCTTTTAAAGGGGGAGAAAATGACTCACTTTATTTTTTGCATTAAATTTACAAGTGTTAGAATTTCTTAGATTTTTAAACTTGGGAGCTGTGCAAAATATTCACGGAGCTAACTTCACCAAAGACTGTGTACCTAGGAAGTAAGGCAGCCCTGCCTTTAAATAGGTGATAAGCTATTACAGAGAAGTTGGGCAGGGAGGCACTCTCCCTACATCTTCGGGTGACACAATTGCAGAACATCAATGACTGTGAAGTGCACAGCACTAACCTGACACACCCAAGAAACTCTTTCTCTAGAAAGTTCATTATTTGTTCTAATGGGGAGGAAATTGTATGCGAGCATTAAAGTTACTAATTAGTCACTTTGATACATATTGGAAGGCAGAAGAAATCATGCAGTAATTATCCATAAAGAAGGATGGAGGTTAAGGGTACAAAATCTCAGGAGAAATTTGAGGTTTTTTTTCTGTTTTTTTGAGTTCTACGGCACAGCATGATGAACATAGTTAATAATGAGATACTGTACATTTCAAATTACTGAGAGAGTAAATTTCAAATGTTCTCATGGTTAAAAAAATGTTAAGTATTTGAGATGATGGATATGTTAACTAGCTTGATTTAGTTATTCTACTTTCTATTCAAAATTATAGTATCACTTTGTTGCTCATAAATATATAGAACTATAAATTTCCAATTTATAATTTAAAAAAGGATGGAGGTTGAATAAAAGAAAAATAATGAAGAGTATTGAGTGATTGCTCATTATTATATGTGATTCTCAGCTCATTTAGTTTCCACAGAAGATACTTGAAGTATAATCACTGTCTCTATTTTGTGAATGAATAAACAAAGGCACAGAAAAATCAAGAAATGTGTCCAAGGTCCCAGATCAAGTGTGTGGTGCACCTTGGTAATGCAGTTCCAGCGTAAGTGCTCTCAATGCCAAGCTCTCAGCCCTCCGATGGGATCAGATGGCAGGTCCCACATGATGTCCATGAGGACACTACTTGGGCTCCTTCATAGGCCCAGATTCAACCAACTTTTGTGAATTCCTTTTGCAATTCTCGGGAGTTGGATGAACAAGGTGGCATGAGGCCAAATCTTCAATTAAGAAATTTGAGCAGAGAGACCTGAGCTAATCTAATTTCTAATTTTCTTCTTTGCATTTTTCTAAATGTTGGTTAAGTTTTTCACCCATCTTGCCTGCATGCTTATCACCTTGAGATACCCAATTTTGTACAATTTCAGTACAAGCAAGTACATTATACCTATAAATTTCTTCAGGTTTTAAAAATTAAGATCTGTAGTACTAGTGAACATAAGTAGAAGAAAGTAGTGAGTTAGACAGCTTTTTAAAAAAGTTATTTGATCTGTTTTATAATTAAAGAAAATAAAACCTTTCTGTTCCCAAAATTTACATACAATGCCTTAGATTCCAATCTGCTTTTTCTTGCATGATTTTTTTTTACTTTTTCAGGATATTATGGGGGTACAAACATTTTGGTTACATGTAATGTGTTTGCCGGTCCCAAGCCAGGGCTACAAGTGTGCCCCTCCCCCATACAGTGCGTTCCGCTTTCATTAGTTGTGGGTTTACCCTTCCAACCGCCCTCCCCCGACCATCACCCAATGAGTATTCCTACCATGTGAACACCTTAGTGTTGATCAGTTAGTACCAATTTGATGGAGAGTACATATGGCGTTTATTTTTCCATTCTTGTGATACCTCACTTCGAAGGATTGGCTCAGTCTCTATCCAGGATAATACAGGAGGTGCTAGATCATCATTGTTTTTGTAGTTGAGTAATATTCCATGGTATACATATACCATATTTTATTAATCCACTCATGTATTAATGCGCACCTGGGTTGTTTCCACATCTATTTGCATGATGTTTTTAAAAGTACATAAATGCTGTATTTGTCCTCCTGTGACTGACTTATTTCACTTAGCACAATGATCTTTGTGTTCATCTATGTTGTTACAAAAAGCAGGATTTCACTCTTTTTTTTCTTAGGCCATATAATATTCCATTGTATGCTTATACCACATTTTCTTTATCTGTTCATCTGTCGATGGACACTTGGGTTGTTTCCATATCTTAGCTAGTGTGAGTAATGTTGCAACAAACAGGAGAGTGCAGATATCTTTTTGAGAAACTGATTTCAATTCTTTTGGATATAACCAGAAGTGGGATTGATAGATAATATTGCATGAGTCCACTTTGTAAGGTATCTACCATGGTCAAACTCACAGAGACAAGTTGTTGCCAGGGCATATGGTGTGGGGAATGGGGAATTGCTCAATGAGTAGACAGTTTCAATAATGCTAGATGAATAAGTTCTAGGAATCTGCTGTGCAACACTGTGCTTATGGATAACAGCACAGTAATATACACTCAAAATTTAAGAGCGTAGATCTTATGTTAAGTATTCCTACTACAGACACACACACAAAAAGGAATACAAGAAAACTTTGGAGGTATTAGATATATCTATTATATTGATTGTGGTTATGGTATCACAGGTGTTTGCATATGTCCAAACTCATCAAATTATGTACAGTAAATATGTACAATTCTTAGTATATTAATTATTCCTCAATAAAGCTGTTAAAAAAACAGTGTGTTCAGCTTGTTGAATAAATGGAAGGTGAGACAGGAAGAAAACTAACTTAAAAACAGTGATGAAGAAAGACTCCAAGAAATAAAGATTATGGCTGTTGAGATTGGTGGTGGTAGTATAACACAGTGATTTGGTATTAAAAATATTATTTTATGTTTAATAATATAAACACATGGTATAAAATGTGAAAAGTGAAAATAATATCCAGCCACCTCTGCCCCTGATCCCTCAGACTGTTATTTTAACTGACAATCATTATGATTACTTCCTTGTATATTCTTCCTCAATTATATTAATATATATATACACATATAATATGTACTATCTATTATATATAGTAGTTATGTAAATGCAAAGTGTAGCACCAATTGGTGATAAGCCATAGTTCACTAAAAATGAGATCTTAAAATAAGTAGGGGCTTCTGGACCATCCTTATAAATGCAGTTAGTCAGTTAATCTATTTGTCTCTTTGTGATTAAAATCACAACATGAAGCAGGCTTACAGGATTGCAAGTCCAGTATTTCATTAGGAGAATTTCGAAATCTTCATTTTGTTTGCAAATAATTTTCCTCATTAAAAAAGGAATAAGGAAGAAAAACGGAGAAAAAAGAGAAAGACTAAACAGTGAAGTTTATGTTTTCCTGGTGATACTATGGTAGCCTGGGATTTTTGTATGCTATTTTAAAGAACAGAGAAAAGCACAAAAAGAAAATAAAATTCTATTTTTTTAAATATTCTTTTAATTCTATTTTTATTATCCCCATTTTTTACTCTATTGAACTCCTATCAGAAGAATTGTCCTTGCAGTTGTGTACAGTTTTACCAAACAACTGACCACTGTTTCATAATTTAATTTAATTTAAGGTCCAAATTCCAAGTCAAAGTAGTAGCTCTTTTACACTCTACTAAGTTGATAACTTCTAGGAGACGGCTAGATAAAGAATTAATATACACATTAATGAGGAATAAATACAAATTTTTAGCCTTGTTCAGAGAAAAAATATCCCCAGAAGATCACATTGATTTTTTCCAGTCAATAATGTATATAAGTGGGCTACCTGGATTCCTAGGCAAAAGCAAGAAGAGATTTCTATCAAAGCAGGAGGGGTAGTGAGGCAGAGAATGATTGGGGTGGCCGCCTGGGAGTCCAAGTTCAGCGAGGTGTGAGATGCTGGCAGGTAGGCACTCAGCGCTCGCCAATGAGGCGTGCGGCCCCTAATGAATGTGCCTCTTCACCAAGTCACATTCAGAAGTTCTCACATGCGTCTTCCTTCACACAGAGAATTTTCCCTGAGTCGCGTAAAGAATCTCAGAAAAGCCAGAAACCAATCTCCTTAATGAAAACTCTAACAGGTTTTTTATGCCCCCTGATAAAGTGGTTCCCACATTTTTCACAGATCAGATACATTTAACAAGTATTTTTTCAGCATCCACAGTAGGACACGCATCTTGAAGAACTCGTTCTTTACCTAAAGAGACCCAGTGAGCCTCTGGTTCTTTTTCTTTAACAGACCAAGGAGTCTGTGAAATTAATGAAAGCGCTAGATGAATGCTGTTCAATAGAAGTACAAGGGGAGACATGATGGAAGCCACATTTAATTAAAATTAAAATTAAAGGGAATTTAATTTTCCAAGTAACCACAAGGAACAAATTTTTAAAAAAGAATAAAATAAAATTTAATATTTTATTTAGCTCAATACATCTGAAATATTATATTTTAACATGTCATCCATAAAAAGGTTATTGAGATACTTTATATTTTTAAGTTTTTAAAATCCAGTGTGTATTTTTTTCTTATAGCACATTTCAGTTGAGGCCGGTCACAGTTCAAATGCTCACTAGCCATGTGTGTCTAGTGGCCACAGTATTTCCAAATACAGTTCTTTATTTTTCCTCAGAAAAACATGATGTGAATACATAAAAACACATTTTGCACAAAATTATAGATGGTCCTTGGATCCTCAGATTAAGATTTACATAATAAATATTCTTTTTATGAGATACTCACATCAGGAATTGAAGAAATAGCTTTAAGAGGACGCAGGGTAAAAATCTTCCCAAGTGTAGGCAGCCGTATAAAAGCTAAAGACAGATAGTTTTACAAATCCCTGCTATAACACTGCTATTCTTTCCTTACTAACTTTTGGTTCCTTATTGGATTGTGAATATAGATAGTCCTTAATAGGAGTTCACCAACGCCTTGTGGATTGCTGTAATTACTCAAATAAAACTGCTTCCCGAACCATCTGAAAACTGCTTTCCATAATCAGTTGTAGGAGCTTTCTATTCACTCCTAATTTGCCTAATCTCAAACTGATCCTTCCCTCCTCTGTCATATTTCTGTGTTTCTATGTTTGCCTCATTCCTGTCTTACAGCAGGTGCAACAAGTGAAATCTAGTTTCATTCCCATTGTCCAAATGCAACAGAATTACCATTTATACAAGAAAATTAACTAAAGTAGAGGGTTGTGTTTGGGGCAATACCAACTAGTTGTATATCTAGTTCTTTGAAAAAAAGGAAAAGAATTGTGAGACTCTGGAGAGGTTAAAATTCTCATATTCCTAGCATAGGAGTTTAAATAAAAATCCCCAACTTGATTGAGTTTTCACAGCAGTTCTTATTTTAACTCCACATTCATTCCCCTCAAGCATTTCAAGGTATGCCAAATGACTTTCATTTTGCAAAACATCCAAGGCATTCTCAGAGTACATTTGCCAGGCTGAAATCAATAGAAACCCAAGGAATACACGTGTTCATGAGGTACATGTTAGAAAGAAATGTAGATACTGTAAAGTAAGTGGTTGCATGCCAGGAGATGGGGGCGTGAATTGTGTGCCAAGATGCAGTGAAAGTGGCTAATAAAATTCACTTATATTGACTGCAAAGGATCCTTAGATTATGCAAATCAGGGGGAAATATTCTATTATAACATGATTTGTAAATTTTCTTCCATTATTAATAGTAAATTGAATAATTTTCACATCTCCAAGAGCTGCATGAAATAAGCTTCGTTTGAGTAAATATTTAGAAGCCCTCAATGTTTAAAAAATAGAAAGTAAAAGTGTCAAAATCAATTTTATCCATAAAGTGAATTAGTTTTTTTTATTTTTTTTTACATATTTGGCATTTCTCCAGTGTATGCCTTCTTACAAATCACCACAATTCATATCAATGCTCTTTTTTAATTATAGTTTTTAATTTCTCAGTTTATAGTTTTGAATGTTCTCAATTAAGTCCAAGAGGGAGCTTTAACTGAAACTGTCAATATCTGCAAATAACTTTTAATAATGTTTAGAACAGTACAATAGAACAACTAGACGGAATTTGGAAAGTAAAATAAAAAGAGCTTCAGTGGTAGCTGGGAAAATGTAGAAGCCAGAAGAGAAAAACTTCTTGTGTGGATGAGAATGCAAACCCAAGTGAAGAGAGTCTTGGTAACAGGATAGAAATGCAATGGCATGATGTACATGACAGATCTTTTCTAATCACATGAAAACCAACCCCTTGGAGCCCCCAGAGAAACACTGAGTCATTAATTCTCCTCTGCTCTCTTGCACACTAACAGTTCCTGTCCTAATTAAATATGCTCCTGGAACACAGGTTTTATTGTCCGAGCTGTGTCATTATATTTGATATACTCATGACTCCTGTCACCTAGGGATAGGAAATCCCTCTTGGAGACACATATCTGCATCAGTGTCTTCCTTAAGCAAAGGGTACTTGCGTATCATACTGTACTAGCAATAAACAGCAGGTCTAGATAGAAGAATCACAACAATTGAAATCATTTTTTGAGTTTTGTATGCTTAGAGATTTAGTGTAAAAAAATATATATATATGTGTAAAACAAAATTAGCTTAAGTTTACCTATCCTGGCTTTTATGCATAATTTCTAATTTCCTCTGGAAAGATTGTACAGTTTTAAAACTGAAATTTTATTAATTTTTATGAAATCAGATATTGACAGCTAATGATAACTGCTTTCATTATTAAATTAATTTGAATTGGGTTGTCAGATAAACTGGCTCCCTCTAAATTCTTTTTCTGTATCACATAAAGCATCGCTCAAGTAATTTTTGATAAGAAAAAAGAATGAGGGAAATAGATCGATGCTTAATTCTTTACACTGTCTGAATGAGTTGCTCAACTGAGTAAATGAAATTATTTATGATTGATTTAACTGCTTGGAGATTAGAATTTTTTTCCCATCACACTAAAACAAATTGTGTCCATTAGGGTAAAATAGAGAAATATTGGCAAAATATATGTTTTATTTTCTGAAACATCTGGGTTCTACCTGCTAGAAATCTCTGACTTTTATGGGAAGCAAAAGGGAATGTGGCACCAATGAAAAAAGAAAGTTTTAATTCTAGTTACCTCTGGCCTAAAATTTCAGAGCCTTTCATTCCTTGCTAATTTTCAGAGACTCTCATTTGAAACAAGGCCCTTTGTTTCCTAGACTTTCTTACAGTGTGATGTCTCAGCTTAGTTTAACTTTTCAGCTTAAAGGTTAAATCACAACGAACCTGGCACCGTATCTCTAGCCTCTGTGTCTTGTTCCCCACATAATTAAAGGTAAGCAGAGTAACTGATCTTGAAAACGCTGGAAAGCCTGAGTTGAAATTGAGATTGTTGGATATACACAGTATTAGAAAAGAGTTTTTGTTAATAGCCTTGTTGAAATTAGACATGAAACCTCTCACAACTATGATTTTGTTCCCAGTCCTTTGATGCTCACTTGTTTCAGAATAATATGGAGAACAGGACTTTTCATTTCCAGGGACAAAAATGTTCAACGATATAGTGTTTGAACATTAATTCTAAAATAGGGTTTAAGGAAAACAAAAGAATAAATACACACTAAAAGAACAATTTAAATATATATCAGCAACTGAAAGGGTGTGAATATAGATTTTAAAAGGCCAAATTTTTAATATTATTTACACAACTCCAAGCAAATGGAGAACCATAGATTAAAGGTTGGCATATTGAATGCGCTGTAGCAGCGATGGAATTTGAAAATGTTTGACCTTAACTTTTCTTGATAGAAGAATAGTCTTTAAAACACATACTAGGAATGTATAAAAAAAAAAATGGTCTCGACTATTACTGCATTTGCTCATTTACTCACACACACAACTTTTAATAGAAAAACTCTGATGATTTCAATTCCTTCAAATATTATTCTTTATATTATTCACTGCTTTTGTCATGAAATTAACATATATACAGTATCATAATTGTAAAATATAAATTGGGGAAAAATAAAAGAAGAAAAGGTTTTCTTGTGTTCCAGCTTTTTTTATTTTTCTTTAATTAATATTTCCCTGTTGGTTGCTGCACTCTTTACTTTTGGAGTTTCCATTCCATGAATTTGGTATCTGTTCTAGCTTTCTATTCTATGTCTGTTATCTTTATCTCTTCCAGTTCAAGTTATCATTCTTTTACATTGAATTAATACATTTAAACTTGTTTTTTGATTCTGTAAATTGGTTTCCTACATGTTTTATTTATTGCCCAGTATTTGCATTATTTCATTTTTAAAAATTTCTCCAGCTGTGTTTTCATACCCAAGCATACATTACCAATCTCACTCTTTCTCCTGTTCATAAATCCAATGTCATCTCAAAATTCCTTGAGGAAAAAAATTTCTAGTGGTCTTTACAGTAGCTTTGATGCATTGCAATATATCTGCTCTTGTTCTTTTTGTTTTGTTTTGTTATTTTCTTTTATCTCATGATATTACAGGGGTACAAATGTTCAGGTTACATATATTGCCTTTGCCCCATCCAAGTCAGAATTTCAAGTATGTCCATCCCCCAGACAGTACACACTGCACCCATTAAGTGTAAATATACCCATCCCTTCCCCCCCACTTGCCTGGCACCGCATGAATGTTACTACTCCATGTACATTTAAGTGTTGATCAGTTATATGTCCTGTTCTTTAGTACTGCTGAATCTCTATATGACTTGTGTTTCTTTCTCTTTTATCATCTTTCTATGTGATAGTGTATAGGCTATCATACAGTCGGGAAGCTAAGAGGAACCCTACCACATTTGTGACTTTCTCTTCTAATAATTCACGTTGGCATAAAAAGAGAAGGGAAAAACTTAGCTCTTCTGAAGTTTTATTTTTCTAGTGCTGAAGTCCTGTGACCTCTATTCTCAAAGTAGGGTAGAGCTATAGCTGGAGGTAGCTGTGGCAGATCACTTCATCTGTGGGCCAGTGTGTTTTTCTTCCATGTAAGGCATAGCTGGTTCTATGTTCCCTTCTCTCATCAGTATTATTATCCTTATTAGAAAATGGCTTTATTTTCTTCCCCACATAATATAATCATCTTATTATGCCCTGATTCAGTGTGGTAAGCACTGTGATATACTGCCCAGGTTTCCATTCAAGGAAGGATCGAGAGCTCTGGCCATTGACAGTAGGTCAGCAGGCAGCCTCCAGGTACTAGTTTCTTCAGGAATTGCCTCAATTATGCAGAACAACTATGTGCAGGGCCACAGCCATTTCTAGGAAGATCCACATTCTATGACTGGGGATGTGGAGTCATGAAGGCTTGGCCATCTTGGCTTACCTTGGGACAACTCGGAAGGACTATTCCAGCTCCAGAGCTTCTTCTTGGTTTAACCAAACCTATAACTGCACCTTCATCACATCTCAACTTCTTTTGCTTATTTTTCTATTCTTCTCATTTCTTCACAGATATTGTCTTCAAGGGATACTTTCCAATAGATATCCTAAATATCAATCCTTTTTTTCTAAATCTGCTTACAGGGGAATCTGAATCTCCCTCGCCCCTTGACAATAAGCTACATGTGATGACCACAGGGTATTTTGTCCGTGTGTGAATGCATTAATTTTGTGAATTTACAGGAGACACTTCCGGTATCTAGATCTGTCCCCAAATGATTGTCACAAGTCTCCCTTTCAACGGCTAGCTTAGAATTAGCAGTTGTAATTGAAAATCCCTCCAGTAATTTTGCCCATTTATTTTATTGCTAAGCTCTTACTTTGCATATTGTGAATAATAGATTAGTTGGCTTCTCCCTCAATCTAGCCTTGCTTTACCTATATCTTGCAAAAATTCTGAAACACTTTTGGCTTTGGGATGATACAGTTTTCCTAGTTTCTCATACTTTTTTTGTTTGCTTTCTCTGTTTTTGTACACCATTAATTATTTTCACAGAAATTTTGAAGAAACAAGGGAATCTATAAGCATGAGCAAGAATCACAATCTTGAAGCAGTTGTTCCTGATATATTCTTAATAACAAAATTAATATATCTTTTACCATTGCCAGAGGGAAAGTAAAATGGAGCACTGAAATTTATTAAAACAAAAATTAGAAACTATTGCAGTGGGTTTTTTTAATACATATGAATAATATTTGAAAGTCAGATTAAAATATAATTATTATCTTAAAATCACTTTGATTATAATGATCTACTTGTTCAAATAAGACAGGAACTGCCAAAAATTTTCTCAGTTTGCTTTACTCAGTTACAATTGGAATTAAGAACCTAAATTAAAGAATCATTGAACCTAGATTTGGATTCTGGATCTTTCACATACTTGCTTCAATATTTATAACTTAGCTCTAAATGGAGCTAAGAATAACCTCACTACATTATTATAAGGGTTAGGGGAAATAATGTATACAAAGCTTTTAATCCAGTCCATGATACAAATAAGCATTTCATGAATGGTATGTGTTGCTATTATGTTATTATTGGTGGTGCTGGTATTGGTGTTCATTTTAAGTGTGGGAACAGAGACCTCAATTATAGGTTCAATGTAATCCTTGGATGCAGCTCGATTCTCTGAATTGAAAACTTAGATTCATATATGGCTTTGTCACAAGAGGGTTGATCTTAGGAAATGTTTTAAACATCACTGTTACTGAGGGGTTTTTTTGATTTTTTGTTTTTGTTTTTTTACCCATAATTACAAATTGGGAAAACACAAACAAACACACTTATATTAAAATGTTTAGAGGCCATATATTATGAGAATCAGATTAGAGGATATATAGAACTGTTTTGAAAACATTTTGCTATTACAAACATATAAGATGACATCATCATCATCATTCTCTACCTCAATATTCTTTCTTGAAGTTTGTAGAAGGCTCTGACCACAAGGTTCAGGGGTCAATGATGGTCTTATCATTATACTAATGCTAATTCATGTGGCTCATTTACTGGGTATAAATCTAAAGAATATGATAGTAGCTAACCTTTTAATTCAAGAATTAATCATTAACACACTTGGGATATTAAATTCAAAAATAATCTTATATACATCTAATCAATATCCTTATCATTTTGTTATTTAATTAATGTAGCTTTGAGAGAAGGAGAGAAAGAGAGAGAGAGAGAGAGCAAGAGAGGGATGGGGGTTTTTTGTGTTTGTGTGCGTGTGTGTGTTGTGTGTGTAAAACAAGTAGCAATAAAGAGGAGAATGGCTCATTAGGTTTCTGAGCTAGTCTAATTCTTGGACTAAACATCCCAGGAATCCATGGTAACAAAAATAGGAACTCAGTCACATGGTACACACGGAGGATTTCAACCTGCTAAGACATCTTCTAAAAAATTTGAACGAACTACAAAACAATATGATGTTGTACAAGTTCTAATACATTCAAGGGTATCAATTTCCAGTGTTCAAATCACTAAGGAAGACTTCCAGTAACAATTTTCCAGAAATTTCAAGGGCTAGAATATCAATTTCCAGAAATTGTCAATACAATCTAGAGCTAGATTGTAAAATGTACAGTCTTCAGTAAGGGGAACGCTTATTACTTGTGCTCCATATTTCAATCTTTGGGCAACTAAAGATTTTTCAGTCTGTTTCAGTATTGGCTCTAGTACAGCTCATTAACATGAATTCTAGAGCTGAACATAATAAGCCAAAAAGAGCAGAATTGTGATTGAGATAAAAGGCCTTAGAGTCGAGGCCCTGGGTGTGTGTTACCTATTATCTCTGTTACCTACTTGCAATGGGATGTCTATGAGTTTCAGTTTCCTCAGCTGTTGACTGGGGATGCTGATATACGTAGGGCTGTTGTGTCCTTATATAAATCATTAGGTGATGTATGTAGTGGTCAAAAAATAAAAGTTTATAATAATAATCACAATATTTGGAACAAGTAACAAATCTCAAATGAATTTAACAACTCATGTTAGAAAATAAAAATTTAGGAGCCCAGCCCTCTTCCTAGAGTAAATTCATAGTTCATAGTTTGGGATGATGAAGTTGAAACTTTTAAAAATAATTTTCCTAAATTCTGTATTTGGATATTACTGTTTCATAGTAATTTAACAATGGTTTATAGAGAGATGTTTTGAATATCTTTTTTGTAAAAAGAAAATAAAAATTTATTTACTCATTTATTACTTTAATTCTTCTCACATTGAACTGTTATATATTTTCTTGTAATTCTCATACATGTAGTGGTTACTTTCTGAGAATTAGCTCCCCAACTTTTTAATAGCTTTCAAAACTAATGCTGCAAAAGAAATTCAAGAATATTCACAATAGACTCCCCCATTTTCAATTGTTTATTGAGAATTTTCAGAAGCTATTGATAGCTTTCTTTTTCATGGCAGATTTACGAGAAGTTTGTGAAATGAAATGATTGATGCACAGTAATTAGAATGAATCATTGTAATAAGAAAATATGGCATTCATTTTCTAGATCAAGTTTCCCATAATATATTTTATCATATATAACATATATGACACGGTCACTGATCATATTGATATCTAATCCAACATTGCTGGGGACTTATGATACCGGAAGACCCTGTGAAGAGTTTTTTTCTCATTAGGGTGGAGAAGTCCTTACTGATAATTATGTACCCTGGCTATGATGAAGACAGAAGGGAGAAGGCAGGTGTCATTTAATAATGAATGTCCCTCAAAGAAAGAACGCTCCATCTCTCTGAGAAGGGACACAGGCACCTATCTTATGCAAACAATTCTCTGGGGTCATTTAACACTAGTCAGACTAGTGTTAGTGATGTCTTGCCAGAAAACTGATTTCCGTTGGAGTCGGCACACTGTTACTCAAACTTAAGGTTTTCAAAATTCGGATTGAATGTTCTTACCAGTCTATTTGTAGTCATTGCTGTTGTTCTACCTGTAATTTTCAGTCAAAGTCACTTTAGGATTTATATTTCTAATACCTTTTAAATAAATTCTGTTGATGCCTCTGAAGATTTTGGATGTCCTTAATAATCTCACTACCTCTGTATAGAACTAAACTTGCCATTCATTGTTAGCTGGTTTTGTCTGCAAATGGGCATATTTCCCCTTTTCATGGGAACTTGAACATAGTTGTGATATATAAAAGACTTATTTATGTTTTTTTAATTGATTACATAAATGATGAAAAAGATAATTTCCTCCGTTGTCAGCACCTGAAAGACCAATAGTGTTGGGCATGTTCTCAGGACTGTGTTACAGTAAGATGATATTTTCAAGTCTACAAAGACAATAGATAGAAATGTAAGAACTAAGTTTATAAAAATAAAAACAAATTTAAAAGGAAAAGGAAAAAAACACTATATTTGTTATAAGAAGTTAGATGTATATATATATATATATTTATGTGAAAATTGAAGCATTAAGCCCAGTTTTTTGATGTTCCTTAATAGAATAAAATCTATAACTAAGACAAATGCATTTCATATATTTTTATATCATTGTATCCTGAATCCTGCACTTTTGTGGTTAATATAAAGCTAATAAAACTATTTTCATGATGGAAAACATGTGTAAAAATATTGGACAAAATCATCAATTGAAAAATAATCACCTCAGACTGGACAATGTGCCCTAGTCTGTAAGCCACTTACTAGAATACCTATTGAATATCTTTATCATAAATAATCCATGACACTATAATACCTGAATTCCATATAAATTTAATCTGGTCCATTTTGAAGGGCTAGCATCCTTCTTAAAACAAAAATGTATCAATTTTCATCTCTATTAAAGCCAGCTCTTGATTCTAGACATTTTTATGTTTGTAGTTTTATATATATATAAAATAGATGCATAGATAAAACATAGTTAAATAGAAATATATTTTGTATCTATATTTAACAGAATTTTTTCAAGTGCTTTTTAATCTTTGCTAATTTTCATTGTTAGTTCCCAAGGAAGAATATACTAATATTAATTTTTAGATTTAGCAGAACTAATTTTTTTAAATCTCTTGTCATTTCAAATAATGAGTGGTTTATAATTCCTCCAATATGCATATGGAAAACAAAATGGAATAAAGTTTGTTCAATCACAAACTTTGTTTAATCACATACTTTTATTCCAACTTACTGGGAAACCCATGCCTCAAGAGTCAGGGTGACAGTCAATCACATAAAAGTAATGCAGTGATGAGGGAGTTACCATTGGGCTATCTTTTCAAGGTACTCACAAGACCAGATTGCATATACATCCATGCAGAGAAATTATTTGTGTCACCCCACATCTAAATATAACTGCGTATAACTTAACTAGATGGCAGACTTTTGAAGTCTATGATACTGAAAACAAAACCAAAAATTCTTGGATCATTAGCTTACTAGTTGATAAAGTCCAAATGGCATCTTACCAAATTATCTTATTATCTTAGCAAAAATTAATTCACTTTAATATGAAACTGATCCTTGAATTAGCGCATTTCTGTTTTTTAAAATTTAATTGGACAAGTTTTTATTTTGTTTTTCTTTGGCAAATGTAAACCATGATCTGTTGATGTTTCTAGCAGATTTAGGCAGAGCCAGAAAACCATTAAACGATTCTCCAGGAAAAGAAAAGAAAGAAAGAATGAAAATACAGTAACTGAGAAAAATAATAAAGAGATGCATCAGTTGTGTCATGTCAGACTAAGTGTTCTCAATATTTACCTCAGTTATTGCTGAGCTAGCATGTCTCTGTCTTAGATATTTGAAAAGCTGCCAACACTAGCATAGCTCCATTTCTAAACAAATAAAACCCAACAAAGACATAATTTAAACTCAGAATGTTTATCACGACTGCTGGCTACGCTCAATAACTTGAAGTAGATTTGCTCTGAAGCTGCTACATTGACGCCAGGACTGGTCCAGTTCTGGAGTTTTCCAGGGTATAGATGTACCTAGGCAAATAAATGTCAAGTGACAGCAGATTAATGTGTATACTAATCTGCAATTTATCCGTCTTCCTTTCCCCACTTCCTTCTCTACTTTTTCTACCTGCTTCTTCTCTCCCTTTCTCTTCTCTTTCTCTTTTTTTTAAAAAGTATGCTTCCGAGTCTGCTATGTTTGAATGTCCCCCAAAATTAGTGTGTTGAAACTTAATTGCCAAAGTAATAAGATATGGAGCCTTTAGGAGGTGATTAAGTCATGAGGGTGAAGCCCTTGTAAAGGGATTAAGGTCTTTGTAAAAGAGGGTTCATACAGGGTTCAGCCCATTTTGCTCTTCTGCCATGGGAGAATACAGCATCTCTCCCCTCTGCTGATGTAGTGTTCAAGGCACCATCTCAGGAGGAGAGATTGGGCCTTCGCCAGACACTGAACTTGCCAGCACTTTGATCTTGGACTTTCTAGCCTCCAGAACTGTGAGAGAGAAATTTCTGTTTTTTGTAAATTTCCAGTCTGATACTTGCACCCTCATGTTTATTGCAGCACTATTCCCAATGGAAAGGGTATGGAGTCAACTTGTATTCATCAATGGATGAACGGATAAAAAAAGTACAAAGTGGAATACTACTTTGCCATAAGAAAGAATGATCATGTCATTTGCAGCAACATGGATGGAACTGGAGGTCATTATGTTAAGGGAAATAAGGGAGACACAGAAAGGCAGATATAACATGTTTTCACTGCTATGTGACAGCTAAAAAAGTTGATCTTATGGAGGTAGAGGGTAGAATGATAATTAACAGATACAGGGAATAATTTGTGAATTTGTGTGTGGTTGGGTGGGGAAGGGGGATGAAGAGAGGTTGGTTAATGGCTACAAATATATGGTTAAATAGAAAGAATAAGTTGGAATGCTTGATAACAGAGTAGGATGACTATAGTGAACAACGTTATATTATGTATTTTAAAATACATAGAAAGGATTCGAAATGTTCCCAACACATAGAAATGCTAAATACTCAGGATGATGGATACCCTAAATACCCTGACTTGGTTGTTACACATTCTGTGCATGTAACAAAATATCACATGTTCCCCATAAATATGTGCACGTATTTTTGTATTAATAAAAAAATTTAAAAATTATCTAATCTGTGATATTTTGTAACAGCAGCACAAAGAGACTAAGACAGAATCCTTCAAGGATGTTTCTCCTAAATATTTTCTAGTCAAGTATATTCTCAGAAAATTCATTGAAAAGAACTTTTTGATTCTACCTTTGAAAACATTATTCTAAATTCTCCCTCAGTGTCCTGAGCCATTGATGTTCTTATCATAATGTAAAGCCCAGATTAGCCTGATCTGTGACAAAATGAACCAATAGATAAATTTGTGTTTCTTCTTTCTTCACCTTCCTACTCAATATATCACTTTTAAAACAAAAATTATGTTCTGATAACACATAACATATGAGCATTAAGGACTGTAATTTTGGTTTAGTTAATGACTCAAACACACGTTTTTGTGTTACTGAGCAGAAGAGAGGTTAACTCCATCCATTCTGTTTTGTGCTTTTAACACACTAGATTATCATAGCCAATTATGTGTCGGTGATGGGGACACTCATGCTTAAAAGAGTTGGAATTTCAGGAGAGCTTACATGTCATCACACCTTTCACACTTTGTTAAACTAACAAAGTTATCTTTGTTAGTTTAACTTTTCCGAATCTCAATTTTTTTGTCAGTAAAATGAGAATAACACGAAAACCTGCCCCATAGGTTGCTGAGATGATTAAATTCCTATATATTATTTACTTGCAGTTTTGTTTAGCATATATTCAAATATAAGGCCTCCATCTTTTGTGTAATACATATAGAAATAATATACAAAAATGAAACGTAAATAATTATATATTATAGTAGAGTGCCTGACATTCAAAATAATAACTTATCTTTATTTAAGAAATTTCTGCATCACTTTCTGCATTGTACAAATAATGATTTAAAAAAATAAAAGAAAATATGCCTGTCTGGCACAGCCCTAAATCATACAAATAGTGACATGGAAGAATAATAATGTTTCACCATTCTTGAGAAAAAGATATTGACCTCTGGAAAACCTGAACAATTTAATAATGCCTACTAGTTAATAAAGTTGGATTTTCACTGAATGAATGATACATTCAATTATACGTATTTGTGTGTGTATGTGTTTGTGCGTGTGTGTGTGAAATTCAGTAAGTCTTTACTGTAACTAACTTCCCTACTAATAAATCCATTACAAAGCACTGAGGCACATTAAAAACAGTGATGACAAAGAACTCATGTTCTTGCCCCCAACCCACACTTTAGACGACTTTGTTCTTTCCTGTAGTCTTTGGATAGTAAACATGGATTAAGTCTAGTATGTCACAAGACTAAAAGCTGCATTGAGCAATGTTATCAGGCATAGAATAAAAGTTACTCAAGAGAAAAAAAGCCAAGATTCTTGTTTTTATTGGTATTTTTAGGTACGTCACTCACACACATGCACGTACACATACTTGAATCTAAGGGAGGAAATGTTCCTTGTTCTTAACTTTCCTAACAATACAGTAATTTGCTATATTTGGAAAGTTATAACTTTCATGGTAAAGAATCAGATTATTAAATAATAAGGAGGTAGACACATTTGGGTAAACAGACTGTTTTAAGGAGAAATTAAGAGTGAACACATCATCTGGGTCTGAAACAGGGCGAGTGAAAGGCTTCCAGAAATTTTTCTTGAACAAACATTATTGAAAACTTAAAGATTGAAGCACCTGAACCCTGTTTTTAATTTATATTACTTTTATTTTAACTAGGGACAAGTATCTTAATTAAACTAAAAAAATAGTATACATTTACTCACGTAAACTATATGTGACACCTAAAGCCACTGATGAGGATAAAATGAGACATATTTATGAAGATTCTGGTAACTCCCTTTTCTGAAGGCAGGGTGATTAGTTGATTTAAAGAACTTGTAGAAACCTTATAGAGCAGGACATTGAGTATGTCTCAAGCAAGACATACTCTAATGAATAAGAATTTCCGAAGAAGTTCCTGGGGGGAAGACTATGCATTAGACGGATCTATCATAAATGTGACGCATAGGTTGTTGCAAGTTGAATTCTAATCTTAACATTTCAGGGTGTTTTAAATCACTAATGAGCTCCTGGGTTGCTAATAGTTGCTTTCCTTAGACAATGCATTACCCCAAAGGAGAAACCAATGGGTCTGGCTTAATAGTAGACAATGACAATTCTGTGGAAGATCCCATGGGAGAACTGAGGTTATATCAAGTAGGAAGTCACTTACTTGATACATACGTGGGTCCTACAAACCATGCTCATACAGAGGTTTCCCTGGAAGCTTTGTGTAACTAGAATTATGCTCTCCATTGAGGACAGTTTATCCTTCCCTTTGCTTAAGACTATGTTTGGCAATGCCTGATTCTCACCACGAGGGACCAACTGCAGCACTTCATTGAAACATACCAGTGAAGTGAGCAATTCAATAGGCCAAGCAGGTTTTGGGCCAGACGTTTTTTATCCAACATAGTAAAAGTTGGAAAGAACCAGCTTGAGACAGGAAGAAATATGTGTTAAGGAAAGCAACAGAAGGCTCGGGTCCACTCATTCAGAGTGGCCTTGTACTCTAGAGAGTTCCACATTTTCATTGTGAGAGACCACTGGAGAATCAAGAGATCAATCAATTCTGTGGGCTGTGAAAGGGAGTGCATTGCACTTTTTTCACTGCTTGTTTTATCTTCTAGATTGAACCAATGCTCTCAGACCATGGCTGTGAAAGTGGATTCCAGAAAATATGTCTTAGCAAAGAGAAACCCCAGAAAACAAAGGTGATTCAGAGACAGAAATATGTTTTGTTTGATTGAGAACACCTGTTTGCAAGGACACAGTAGAAAATCAAATATGACATGAATAAAAATATGAGAAACATAAATTTCAGTACAATTTGCAAGTATAAAAATGTCAGCACAATTCTCATGTCTCATTATAATGTACAATGAAATCTTTCTTTTGACTATAATAGGGAAGCATAAGATTGGAAAGGTTTTATATGGTTTTACCAAATGAGACTACTTGGAGTGATTACTCTCCTGAGGTTGCATTGCATTGAATCTGACTGTCACAGATATATAGGCCTAGGGATATCAATATGAAATGATTTAGTCTTAAATTTGAAGGCACACTTCTTGACATGTATCTGTAACTTGCAGACTTTCACATCTTTGGGTCTTTCATGGTTATCTTCTACCTTTAAATCCAGATATCAAACTTCAGGTGAAGAAATATGCAAACCTTATCAATTGCTTAGAAATGACATTTATTATGCACATGAACTTTTTAATATCTATTTTTCCCCAAATAATCTTTTTTGTATAATATTATCTCAAAGCAGCAGCTTACAGCAACAAACATTTCTTTCACATTGTTTCAGAGGCTTAGGAATCTAGAGGCTGCTTTATGGTGTGATTCTGGCTGTCAAACTCTCTGTTAGGGTTATTATCATCCTTGAGTACTGGGACTTAACAGGAGCTGAAGGGTTGGCTCCGAGATCGCTCATGGAATTTTTAGCAGGATATTTAAGTTCTTGCCACATGGGCCATGGGGCCATTTATAAGATTACTGATAACATTTCTTCCTCTAGAGTAAGTGATGACAGAGTGATGAGACAGAGAGAGAAAGAGAGAGAGATAGAGAAAGAGAGAAAGTGGGCACACATGACCAAGATGGAAGCTTCAGTCATTTATACCCTGATCTCAAAAGTGACATATCATCATTTTTATAATATTCTATTGTTCATCCAGACAAATTCTGGTGCACTATGGAAGGAAACTACTCACAGGTTTTGTGAATATCCAAAGCTGAGGATCAGTGGGGACTATCTTGAAAATGAGCCATCGAACATTTATTATTTTATTGATTTGAATGATTTATGCAATTAAATTTAAATGAGTATTTAAAATTATTTATTTATTGAATATATGTTAAGTCCATACATGAGCCATAAGGAAATTACAGGGCAGCCTTGAAAAAAGATATTTAAATGTATATAAGAAAAGCTATAGCAGAGCTGGGCTCAGGATTCTATTAAAGCACTAGAGCTTCGGTGGCCAGGGAAAACAATTTAGATTGTCACAATCTAAACTGAGGAAGAGAGGAATAAAATAAACTTTCAGGAGTAGGAGTAAAAAACCATGGCATATCATGAAAGTTTTTCAGCATATTTAGAGGATAATAAAAGATTAAGGGTGGGAAGGGGAGAGAGATGCATTTGTAGACAAAGGAAGTATAGAAAACCTTCCAAAAGCCAGTATCAGAATCAAAAACAAATTTCAGAACCTTTCACAAATCCTTAGCTTTGCATAATATAATTCTCAGCTGACCTCTGAGAAGTAGAAAAAAAAATGGTAGATAAATATTCTTGAACCCTAAGGAATGCAACCCTCTCCTGGAAAAAGCCAGTGATGCAAACACCTTGCAGGGATTGAATGCACGATTTTCCTTTTCTCATCCCGAAAATCTTCATCTTCTTTGTTCTTCCATTTCTGGTGTTGTTAAATCAACTCTCTGAGGACATCATTAATAGCACAAAACTTTTTCAGGAATGACGTGACAAGACCCCTATGTCATTTCACATTTCTTTCTACAGCTCGTATTTCACTTGTAGGATGAGAGAAATCCATATAAAGTGAGTTTAGAGAATTGATTTCCCATGAAGGAAATCTATCTTTCTTACTTAAATAGGCTCTCTTGTAATGGAATCACCATTTTACTTACCTTTTGGGATACTGAATGCAGAACCTGTTTCCTTTCAATGCACACTGAAGGCAAGGTGAGAATACAATAAATGATACAATGGAAGCCTAGAGCATCTTCCAAACCTTTTCTCTGCTTCTTGTTATTTTATACTCTGTAGTCCCAATATGACATTCCTATATTTATTCCTTTATTAACTTACTGTTGTTAATGATGCTTAAATATAATGGTTGTCTGTTTCCACAATTTCTAGTTTATCTTTAAGAATATTATTAATTAATATTTTTTTTATTAGACTATGGCATCAAGTTTGAAATAAAGCATAATCAAGGCAAGTTAGCTTTACAACACAAAGGCATAGAGGACTTTGAAAAAAGCAATTGGATGGGGGTAAACAACTAAGAATTTCATAAATTTATTTACTTCAGAATATAGCTCTGTTATTTTAGTCTCTTATCATTGACAATTTATTCCTTTTATTTTTACTCAGTTTAGACAATGCATATATGCATATAACCCAGAACCTATATGTATACATGTGATCTAGTTTATGTCCATATATACACAGTATATACGTATAAATATACACAGATGTGATCTAGGGTATGTCTATATATACAGGCTTCTATACATACATATACACACATTTGTATGTATATACATATATATTCAACACATATATGTTTTACACATATGCAGATACACATAAATGTGTATGTGTGTGCACATGTAATATGTAATCCCTTGTTTAAATCACTGGAGTCAGAGCTCGGTTACTAATTTCAAATCAAGTTTTTACTATGCACAACAATTTTCAAGTTACATAAACTAGGAATGATCTATATTTTCTAGGGTGGAGGTTAAAATGTTTATATTTTTATATATTTTTAAATCATACACATTAGCATCATACAAATGTATGTACTTCCATTTTTTTGGTTGGGTAAACCAAAAACACTATTAGGTAATAAAGAAAGAGCATTCTGGGAAGTATCTTAAAAATGGTAAATTCATTAGCACAGGATAGGATGGTCCTGACTTGAGTTGGGCTTTTAGGATGGGAAACAGTAGAATACTAAAAGCAAAGCCTGGTCTATCAAATGCGTGTTGGATTTCACAATCTCCAATAACAGAGGAGAGGAAGCCGGCTGTGGTGCGACTGCACTCACATGCACTTTGATCTCTGATGAAAAGCTTTCTGGAATATCTTCTTTACCAGATGTCATATAAAATTATAGAAAGAGTGTTTACAGAATCTTTACATATCATCTTAGAACCAAGGACAACTGCTTCACATAAAGCATCCAAAATATGGCTTTCTTCTGTGAAAACAAAAGCTGTGATACACTCAGATAGCCAGAATTCCAGCAGAGGTGTGTGGCCAAAAACTGCAGAAGAAAATTCTACTGAAGTCCATCCATGATGGCATTGGAAATCATTTTGAATTCTTTTAATCAGTTTACCATACCAATTAAAAATAGCATTTATTTTTATGATTTTTATGGAGCTATGATTAGGAAAATAGAGAAAGGAGCAGCTGACATGATATTGCCGCTTATTCAAAACATGTTCTGCATAACCAGGCCCAGAATGCTCCTGAAAACTACACATCTCTGTTTGTGGATTCCTGTTCCCTGAAGACACATCTGCAAGACATGTGGGACAACAGACATGCTTTTGAAAAATCAGCACAATGTTATGTATTTACCTGAAGAAGATGGATGTCATGAACCACACAGCCTCAAACACTACAGTCGGCAGATCTCACTGCCATGTTGTATTGTCTGGAAAACATGCTACATAAATCTGTGCTGATGGCTAGGGGAGTATAAAATTGAGTCAAAAATATTAACATTCCCTTCAGGGAACCTGAAACATGGAGAACGACTCCAGTATTTTCAATCTAATCAAAAGTTGACAAGAAGTTACAGAGCTTGCATGGATCATCTGGTGAGGTTTTATGACTTTGACAGGAAAGAGACATCCACTGTACCTTGTTGAAAACTTTCATCTAGCACAAAAATTGGCTCATTGACAATAAATGTGTTTTTCATCTTCCGAACTAGTGCTGCTTTGTGCCGAATTTTATGACCAATGTTTTCTTAAAGTAGGGGGATTTAAAACACTATTTCATGTCTTCAATGCCACAGTCTAGAGAAAGTCATGTCATTCTGATTCTGCTTTAACATTGTCCTAAATGTATTTAACTTGGCTCCTATTTTTGTTGTCCTTAACAAGCCCTGGCCCACATCCATATTCCATCGATCTCTTTATTTCTTTTTTCATCTTTGCCCTGATGTCCTGGTTCTCATTGTCTTTTGCTCCAGTTGTTCCGATATACCACTCGAGTTTGAACTTGCCCATTCCTGCTATGATTAAAGTTCTGCCCAGAGGTCTAACTCCTAGGGCTTTATTCTCTTTGATGTCAGACATCCTGAGGCTATGATTAGATAAGTGAGTAAATCACTACTTTACTCACCAACAGGCATTCCTGACCATTCCTGATTGTCAGCCACTAGCACTCTCTAGCCCACGTTGGCAAAATTTCCTTGTCACCCCAACTTCTGTATTTTCCTTATTTCCTCTATCTAACCCCTTAAAGTGTTTCATAAAGTGTAATATTTTCTTATTTCTTCCCTAACACCCCGGGAAATTGCACTAGGATTACTGATGCTTACCGTCAAGGCAGAGAGGATAATGAGTGAAGTCTCATGTTAGTGTAGTTACACCTTTTGGGTTTAATTGGAATACTGGTGTGTATGTCATGGAAACCACTTGTAGTGCCACACTCATGCATTAGCATAAGATTATTAACTCCTGAAGTAAAAACAAGACTTAAAAAACCCTGCATCTTGTGTTAAGCAGGAAATGGCTTCTATCATAGTCCTTTCAAAGGCAGAGAAATGAAATAAGGCGAAATTAGGAATTTCTAAAATATAATAAAAGAAAACTATTCCTTTTTATCCAAATGTCACTCCAAAGTGTTTTTTTTTCCTTTATTTATTTCTGTTTTAAATATGATACTTCAGTTCAAGAATTAGATATTGGATGCATAGACCTATGCAATTATGGATAATATCTGCTCAGATGTGTTTCTTAATATCACTGTTCTTTGCAAAGGCACAGTCCTACAAAAATGAAGAGAAATTAATGAACATGGGGGAAGTACTGCAACATTGCCATTTAATTTTCTACATAGTTCAATTGGGGTTTCTTCTGTTTTTATTTAATTGAGGCTGTAAGCCAGAAAACAGGAAAAAAATATTATTTAATTAAATGGAGTTCAACAGGAAAGTTAATTTACTTTAGTGTGAGGATATTAAAAACATGCCAAAACAGCAAGTTAAAAGACTGAATTATGAATTACATTTCTCTCTCTCTCTTCATGTGAGATTGGGGTTGAACATAAGGGAATTTTATTTTTTTGTTGTTTGCTTAAATATATATTTTTTTGCCTCAGCTCATCTATTTGCTTCCATGATTGATTCCCACTATGCAAATTAATTTGGATATTCAGTGTTAGAAAAGAAAACATCTTTCACATATTTGAATTGATTCTAATCCATTTTCTTTTGTTCTTAACATGTTGTTAAGCCATGCCAGTAATTTTATTATAAGATCTCATCATTTTTTGACTCTCAGAGGAGATATATATAAAACTCAACAAGTCCTAAATAAAGAATAGCCTTGAGGAAATCTGAGGGACTGCTGAATCCCTCAGTGTGATAAAATAACACAAATAATATTTTCACAATTATTTCTCATTCATTCCATATTGTTGGATTTTCTCAGTTTTGTCTCTCCTTGAGTTTATCGTCCCCTATTTTTTGAGAAAAAAAATCTTTTTATGTGGGTGATTTTCTGTCATTTATTCTGTTAACTGAGTGAACAGGCAGTCTCATGAGGAAAAGTACATTTATGGTGAATAACAGAACTTTAGAATATTAACATCCAACTGCCTCCTATCAGAATTTCTGAGCCAGACATATGCAGATTGCAAGAATGGTGTGCGCCTGTCTAATATTTGTCCTTTCAAAGATATATAGATATTTTAAAATCTAGTAAATTCTACCTCATGAAAGTTGCCTTGAAGTAAGATAACTAAAAAGAAAACAAAAGACAAATGTATCATAAGAACTCATTATACTTACTTTAATGCTACAAAAATACTTTGAATCTACTTGACATTATGCTAAAGGTTGTAAGATGACTAATGTATAGTATTGGATTTAAATACTTAAATCAATTCAATTTAATCATTCAATTTAATTATTTTACTTGTAGAATGTGCAATTGGCTTCCGTGAAACTCGATTCTTTAATATCTATGTTAGTATGAACTTTGTTAAAACAATTTTTTAATTTAATTGTTTATAAAGTAATACATACTGCATAGGATACATATTTATGCATAAATATATATAAAAATTGTATGTACCCATACTTTCTAAAATAATAGTACTAGTGTCAACATGTTAAGCAATTATTGATAATGAGATTGCACATTTTGCAAAATTACATAATAATCTTGTCTTACACATTATTCCAAACATAAACTTAAATCAGATTTATGGCACAGTCTTCCATCTGAAGATTCCACATTGCACTGGGAGCTCACCACATAGCGGTATAGAGCATTGCTGCTTGCTTGTCTTTCCCAAAGACAGTAACCTTAAACAGCACCTCACTTGGTTTTAGCAAAAGGTAAAAAAGCAGTTGGCTGTTGTCATCTACCTAAAGAAATTGGACTAAAATTAATTTTGAAGTTAAAGAAGTCCAGATAGTCATTCTGAATCTCTGGGTATACAATAAGATTTCTGCTGTTTTCCTGTGCAAATTTGTTTGCACCAAAACCTTCTATCATCTTCTGATATGTTGTATATTATATTTCATGGCATACAAAGTATCTATATTTGTAAATAAGTCCTGTCCACCTTGCAAAATCAAACTTTGCAGAGTTTTCCAAAGCAGCCATTGTAGTTTTAAAATTTTAGATGTGTGTTTTAAAATGTGAAGCATACAAATAGATATATCTTTTTCTTAATACTTTGTTTTTGTCTTAAATTGAGATAGTCCAACACCATTTATCCTGCCCATGAATTTATTGTGTTATGTTCTTGTCTAAGTGCAGTTCAGTTTCATTTAAAAAGATGTTCATATTGATATCATTTTTATAACAATGAGGAGCTGATGATAAAATCTTTAGATATAATACAGTCTTTACAATCAGATATATACTTTCACATAAAAAAATTTAGAGTGATTACAGCTGTTGGAAACATTAAATGAGATGGTGAGTTCCTAATTTGCCTTTCACATTTTTTCCCTATTCCCCCAAACTAGTCTTCCATCTAGATGTGAGAGTTCGACACTAAAACTGTTTATTGTCTCAGTCATATCTCTTGCCATTCTCTTCCAAACAATACACCTGCACACACACAGAGCCCATAGACAAATACATAGACTCCTGTGTTTCTTTTTTTGAGATTTGCTTTGAAATCATTCTAAACGCATGAAGTTCTGCATTGAAGGGCTGTAGACTGTTGTTAGAAAGCCAAATTAAATGATATGTTCTCAGATTGTCAAAGACCAAGAAATGTTGATAGAAAAAGGCTTTCCTCCACTGACACAAATACCATGCATCAGTGAAGTGAATGCAGTATTTGGCTCTATCAGAGATGCCAAAGACATTCTTTCAATGTGCAGATTTTGTTTTCCTACCAAGATAAATATTGTCCTTATAAAAATATATATATTTTCAGCACTGTCAAGGCATTTCTCAGTGGACTTGTGTCTAAGAAAGTGAGCAGACAAAAGAAAGATGCTCCAATCTAGCTTTGAAAATGAAGTATCAGGGGCATGAGATTACTTTATTGACCTAGAAAATTAGTGAAGTATTTGACAACGTTATATATACCTTATTTCTGAATCCTTTAAAATGACTTTAGTATTCTCCTTTATATTATTAAGCTAATATTGGAGAAGAGATCTGCTTTAAGTACTTTCAATAACTTTATTTCTGAAATTTATTTCTTCCATCTTTAATAAACCATATCTTTTGAAATTATTGCCACCAACGCTTACCTCAATTTCTGCTCAAGATCTAGACTGAATTTAACTACAGTATGTTTCTCATTAGCCAACAACCCATGCAATAATCTCCTAAATCTTGTACAAAGTCATATGAAAAACTTATAGAATCACGTGGATGATATGTTTTCTGTTGGTTGGATATCTATATGGTCCATGTATTCTAGCCCTTGTCCGACCACCTGAGGACAATGAGCTACAGGTACAAGAGGTGTGAGATCAATCTGGATTGAAACATTCAAAACCCATTTTGAAAACTTCTAAGACCTCTCTTCTTTTTCGATAATGTTTTGTGCAGGCTACTATAGTGAGAGTATGTTCACAATGAAGGAGTATCTTGGATCACTGAATCCATATGGAAGCTATTCTAGAGATCTGCCCAAGCGAGCAGCACAATCTCAATGAGCAAAAATGTAGGCGTTTATCAGTCAAGGCATTGATATTTGGAGGGTTGTATATTACCTCACCATAAATGCAGGGTATCCTTACCAATATAATATATCTTTACTAATATACACTCTTCAACTAATAGGTCTCAGACCAACTAACCCAGAATATCTTCATACTTCACTTACAGTCATAGTCCAAAGAGCGGAAAAGAAGCAGGGAAGACAGGAGTAAGTTACCCAGGGCAGTGCTATTTAAAATTCTAAGTATCTAAGCCAAACCTCTTTTGAAAATTGTGCTACAGAAGCAGACATATCATTGGCTACCTCCTTTTTTCTTAAGCTTCTCTAAACAATTCTGCTGTCACTTGAGTGTATTTTTGGGAAGTAAGCTCCAAGAAGCAGGGACTATCTCTCCATTGTTCTGTCTACAATATCTGCCCCAGTGCTTGGAGTAGAAGAGGCATGGTTAACATGGTTTGCATGAATGAATGGTTATTTGATTGCAATGCCTATGACCAAAGTCCCTTGGACAACGGTCAAGTTGACTTTTGATTTTAGTTGCTCTTAATACCTAGACTCAGCCAAGATCCTTAACATCTGAAGAAGAGATTTCTGCTCCCAAACTACAGTGAGGGAACTCACTCAACTGGAAGAAAATTGCAGCTTAATAATTTCTTGGTGAAAGATCAACACTCTTTTTAGTCTCAAACTCAATTAAGCAGTGTCTATGGATGACAATGTTAGAAGCAGCAGAGAGGAAAAAAGAAGGAAATGGACTAAGGAAAAGACTGAAAAAGAGGGAGTGGGCAGTAGAATGGAGGCAGAATAGGGATGGGGTGCCAGACAGACCACTGACAAAAGAAAGCACACATTGTAAGACAACTGGATCAATGAGACTCACTGAAATAGTGATATTTTAAAAATGGATTGAGTTAAAAAATCAGTTGGATATATAAAAATTAAAATAATGCTAATCTTTTCTTACATTACTTAACACTAGGTGATGAGTACTATGCTATGTGCTTTGCAAAGAGTAATCAATGCCCAGTTTGCTTAGTACATCTCAGTTTGTGTATGTTATCCCATGGATAGCTTCCTCTTGCAAAATATCCTGGTAAAACAAAAACTTATATGGTCCACCTAGCTTTATAGGACTTTTTCATTTGATCTTCAAAGAATTCCTATGCCATTATTATTACTAATTTTTGAAAGGTGAGAGAAATGAGGCCTAAAAATTTGAATAACTTGTCTCTAATTCTCAAATGATTAATAAATAATAAATCAGGTGGCAAGTCTCCATAATACTTGTTCTTAACCACGAAGCCTTACTTCTTTCCTCTTTCCAGGAACATGTCTATTGCATTCAGAAATGAGCATTCATTCATCTTGATTGATTGATTTTAGTAGATTCCAAAATTATGTTTTAGTAAAAGCTGTAGAGTCTCAGAAATAACTGTGTGTAATGATACCTCAGCAATTGCATGCTCTATCCATCACTTGAAGATCTAGAGCACCAATAATGAGCAACCATGACTGAAAGAAACTGTGTCTCTGCCAACTCTTAAACCTCAGCAAATAATAAAAAAAAATTTAGTCAATGACTTATCAGCTCCACTGATGTTACTAATGAGTAAATAATTTTTCTTCTTGAAGAAAGTAGATACTCTTCTGAGTGTTGAGTTTGTAGATTTTTCTAGATATTACATCAGTATTTCTAAGCACTAAATGATTCTAAGCCAAAACTAAAATTTAATAATGTTTGGAAATAAACCTATGGCTTTATTTTTTAAAGATATTTTATCAGTTTTTTTTCCAACCACAGTAGCATGAAATGGGCCTTACTCACAGTGACTATGTTTTTATAAAATCTAGCAATTTCTACCAGGGACAGCATTTGACAAAAGCTCTGGCCTTGTGTAAATATATGAGGCCAACAGGATGAGGAGGCAGATTTCCTGAAGACAGCAAATCTACTTCTTGTTATACTATGAATTTCTAAATTCACTAAACACAGGAAATAGAGACTCACTTGTGAAATAAACTACAGATTTTGATCATCAGCAATTTTCTGTGCACATTTGTTGTGATGCTTGAATTTTGTAAACAGAGGCCAAATTCTTCTCTAGTGTAGGAACTGCATTTCCTCAAACAGCACAAGGATAAACAGAATCAATTAACTATTGAAATCTTAAGCAGAAATAAGCTTTAGCACTTAGAGCAGGTCCAGGCTCTATTAATGTTTTTAGAATTTTTGAACAAATTAAGCCTTGTATGAGATTTTAAAAGATAACAGAAAGGTATATGTATTTATGTTTGTATAGCATTTGTGATTTTCACATACAATTAAAACTATATTTTTTATTTCAAAATATTAGGGGAGGCACAATTAGGGGTTACGTGGATACATTGTATAATGCTTAAGTCCAGGCCTTTGGTGCACCCATCACCACAATAGTGTTCACTGTACCCAATAATTAACTTTTTATCCCTCACACCCTCACACTCTCCCCTCTTTGTGATTTCCAATGTCCTATGCATCTCTTTGTGCCCATGTGTGCCCATCTTACAGCTCCTAATTAATAGAAGGTACATGTGGTGTTTGTTTTTCCATTCCTGAGATACTTCATTTAGGATAATTGTCTCCAGTTCCATTTAAGTTGCTGGAAACGACATTATTTCATTCCTTTTTATGGCTAAGTAGTACTCCATGGTATGTATATATACCATATATATACACCACATTTTCTTTATCCACTCCTGAATTAATGGGCACTTAGATTGATTCTACATCTTTGAAATGGTGAAATACACTGTAATAAATATTCATGTGCAGGTGTCTTTTTGATAAAATGACTTTTTTTCCTTTGTGTAGATACTCAGTAGTGGGATTGCAGGATCAAATGGTGAGTCTGTATTTATATTTTGAGGAATCTCCAAACTGTTTTTCATAGAGGTTGTACTAATTGGCAGTCCTACTGAGAGTATATAAGGATTCCTTTCTCTCCGCATCCACATCAGCATCTATTGTTCTTCAATTTTTTAAATAATAGCTATTCTGGTAGGGGAAAGGTGGTATCTCATTATGGTTTTAATTTGCATTTCCCTGATTAGTGATGTTGAGCATTTCTTCTTATATTTGCCATTTGTCTACCTTGTTTTGAAAAACTTCTGTTCATGTGTTTTGCCTACTTTTTTAAACAAGATTGTTTGTTTTTTTCTTGCTGATTTGTTTGAGTTCTTTGTAGGTTCTGGATATTAGCCCTTTGTTGGATATACAATTTGTGAATATTTTCTCCCATTCTGTAGGTTATCTGTATACTTTGCTGCTTACTGTGCAGAAGCCTTTACATTTAATTAAGTCCCATTTATTTATTTTTGTTATTGCTATATTTGCCTCTTGGGTCTTAGTCATAAATTCTTTGTGTAGGCCAATGTCTAGAAGAGCTTTTCCTACATTTTATTCCAGAATTTTTATGATTTCATGCCTTACATTTAAGTCTTTTATCCATCTTGAATTAATTTTGTATGTGGAGAGAGATAGGGATCCTGTTTCATTCTTTTGCTTGTGGCTATTCAGTTTTCCCAGCACCATTTATTGAATGGGGCTTACATTCCCCAGTGAATATTATTGTTTGCTTTGTCAAAGATCAGTTAGTTTGAGGAAGATGGTTTTATATCTGGATTCTCTATTCTGTTCCATTGGGCTATGCCTCTACTTTTATATCAGTCTCATGCTGCTTTGGTTACTACAGCCTTGTAGCATAATTTGAAGTCAGATAACATGATGCCTCTAGATTTGTTCTTTGTGTTTAAGATTACTTTGGCTATTTGGATTCTTTTTTGGTTCCAAATAAAGTGTAGAATTATTTTTATAGATTGGTGAATTATTTGCTCTTCTGTGCTGAGTCTCCCCTGTTCCACTGTGGCAGGGCCAGCCCCTGGTGCCAGGTACACCCACAAGGTGGAGCTGGCTGGCAGGACAGGGCTTGTAGTCAGGATGAGGAGATCCAGTGGGCATGGCACCTACGTGTGCAGGCCGAGGCAGCTGAAGTGTTAGGCGTGTGATCTAGGCAAGGTCAACACAGGGTGCGGAGCTGGGCATGGCACGTGCTCACAGCACAGTGGCCCCACAAGCCCATGGAGCATGGGGCGAGCAGGATCCCCAGACAAAGTGGACCCACAGGTGCCTACTTGAGATGGAGAAGGTCTGAAGGCTGTGACACTTATGCACCTGGGCCAGAGGGATCATGGGCTTGGGCACGTGAGAGGGCAGGATGCATGTGCAGGATGGTGCAGTTTGTGTGCAGACCAGATCCAAAGGCTGTGGCAGTGATGGCTTTTCAGGCAGTGGTGATGGGCTGCAGTCCAGCTGCTCCAGTAGTGGGCTGTGGGCGCCGACGGCTACTGGCATGTGCTCTGCTCAGGTTCTGTGGCAAATGTGGTTGAGCAAGACCACCCTGGCCACAGCTGCAGGTGCTGGGCCCTTGGTTTCCTGCTATGCCCAGAACCTTATCCCTCCTAACTGCTCCCCTTACCCCCTGCTGTGGCAGCAGGGGTGCACTGGGATTTCCTGCTTCCTCCCCATCTGGCAGGGATAAGGAGGAGGTTGCAGTTACAAATATGATCCCTGGGCTAAAAGTAGCGTTCCAGGGTCGGGACATTACAATGGCACCAGTCACAGTGCCCAGGGCTTTCAAGCCAGCCGTCCATTCTCTCCGAAGCAATGTATCAGCCTCTGTATCAGTCTGGAGGCCTGCTGCAGTGGAGGGGCCCTCCTGCTGCTCTGGCTGCAGTATCTTCAGGGGAAGCATGAAGCCTGGGATCCTCCTCTTTCCCTTTCCCACGTGTGGGCGTGTGTGTGTCTTCCCTATATACCTCCGGTCCTGCTGAGCAGCTCATCCCACTTCTATCTTATTCACTTCATTCCCGCTTCCTCTCCATGGATCCCCACTGTTCTCGCTCAGACAATGGATCCAAAAGTGGGTATCTATCCCCCATTTTGATCCTCTTCCTGGGAGCGGTGTTGTGCAGGCTGCTTCTAGTCCACCATCTTGGCCTCCCTCAATTAAAACTATTTTTAAAATGGAATCAGATGAGTTTATTTTTTCTCTAATTTAACTACATAAATAAGTGTTGATTTGACAATGTTATTTATTTATTTGTTCATCACTGACATAGAGAAAAAAATTATTTTTTATATACTCACCATGCCCATATGAAGTAGACGGTTTATGGTAAAAATGGAAAGAATGCCACCTCAGGAGAAATTGACATGGGAAATTATAATTGAGTATTAGACATTGTTTGCAATGTATTTCTTCAATTTTCATGAATAAAAATGGATGCCTATAGCATATATTAATAAAACATGTAGGAGGTGATAAACACATTTTCCAAGTTTTGAAATGAAAAGCAAGTAATATTTTTACCATCTATTGATTAATTCTAAAATTTTACAATTCCAAAGTTTTTTACTCCCTTTTTATTAATTAAAAGCACACAGATATTTATACCATATGTCAAAATAGCCCAAAACGTCTAATGTTCTTCAACCAGTGAATGATAGATAAACCATTTAAGAAATACTATTCAGCAATTAAAAGAAACAAACTATGGATACAAGCCACTACATGGATGAGCCTCAAAAACATTATGCTTGGTGAAAACTTCCTGAAATAAGATCCTGCATGTTCTTGATCCCATTTACATGATATGTCCAGAAAAATGCAAATCTATAGAAACAGAAAAGGGTTGCCTGGGGCAGATGTGTGTGTGTGTGTGTGTGTGTGTGTTTATGTGTGTGTGTATTAACAGTTTTTGTGCATGAGGGATTTTATTTTGGTGATGAAAATGTGCTAAAAGTGATTTATAATGATGGCAGCACAGCTTAGCAAATTTACTGAAATATCATTGAGTTGTACGTGTATTACTTAACATGGATGAATTGTGTGATATATAATAACTTTGGTTGCTGTTAAAAACAGAAAGGGGGAATGTTTGAGTATATGAATGAGCAGAAAGAAACTTTATTTTGTTTGAAATGAAAAAAGGAACAGAAAAATTTCACACAATATGAAAAATAAAGAGCACGGAATCCTGTAAGGCTCTGGAGGGCTATGTTTTTAGCCACTGAAATACTCCCAATAATCTGAACACCAGTTAGCTTATTGGGCTTGATACATATAGATAAAGGGCCATGAAGTATAGCTGATTATTTTTCTCATAGTTAGAAAATGAGTGGATTGCAATGCTAAGTCTAAATATTAGACTGCCAGAAATAACCTTCAAGCTTTTATGAGTATCCCTCCCCAAACTGCAATAATTATATATACATAGTAATTACACATTCAAAATATCATTAAGTCCTTTTTTCTTTTATGTTTTCCACATGAAATGTTTTAATATTAATTTGAGTTGCTTCTTATATTTCTGTTATTAAAGACATTAGAAAATGTATTCATTATTACAAATTGACTATGGTATGTAATATTTTCTTAAATTTTCTATATACTTTGCCTTTTAAAATTTAACAGGTGATATCATCCCATCTAAGGAATCATATTACAGCTGAGTTTTACTGTGTTATATATACTTAGGACTTGGGTTTTGCTTTTTTGCAAGGTGGTTTGGTAGGATTATTGGTGTCATCTGAATCCTCAGATTCATGCCTCTTTCATCTTTTTTAGTAGAAATTACCTAAGAAAAAGCTTGTTACACCACATTTCTGTAAAAACTTATTTGCGTTAAACCATTTATAAGTATTTCTCAAGTACTACACTTAAAAATCAATAAAATATTTTGTGTATCATTGAGAACTTGTTATAGATCTGTTAATTGCAAAAGCCATATAAAAGAGAACTAATACTCTTAAATTTAAGAATGACTTTCCAATACGATGTCCATGCCTAAAGGTGTATTAATATAGTCATTTTAAATAAATATGGTAATAAGATACCACATATTTTGCCACTTTATACCATACTTATAGTCTCAGTGGAAACTGGTAGCTTAATGTCTTTCTTGGTCATTCAAGAAAATAAATAGGCAGTTACAGGTTCCATTTGAAAGAAAAACACAAACAAATAGAAGTAAAGAGTAGCAATCACCAAAGACCACATTTACTAAAAATGAGTTTTCATGTGATTACATTGGAGACTTCTGGATATATTATCACATCTGAAGATTAGGCAAAACACACCTGGTTTCCTTAGAAACAGTCTTGGATTCACCAACGTACTTTTCACCTCCTCTTTTTACCATCCTCCTGCCTCACACATTTTCTAAATTAAACACGTGAAACTAGAGGTAGTGGTTCAACATTGAAAACCTCAATACAGTAGTCCCGTCTTACACACAGGGGATATGTTCCAAGACCCCCAGTGGATGGCTGAAACCACAGATAGTACTGAGCCCTATACATACAATGCACAATTTTTTTTCTTCTTCACAATTACATCAACAGAATTTTATTCTTACCATAGGTCTTAGCAACCTCAGCACAGAATTTTTTCATTACTTAGGTTGAAAACTTTCACCTTTTCCTTTAAAGGAAGCACCATAAGCTTCTGCTTCTCTCTGATACATCCAAATTGCCAGCATTACTATTCTTGTGTTCTGGGGCCATTATTTCACAAAATAAGGGTGACTTGAACATAAGTACTGGATACCTTAATAGTTGATGCAACAATCTAAATAGCTACAAAGTGACTAGTGGCTAATAGGTGAGAGCGTAGACAGCATGGATACACTGGGCAAAGGGAGGATTCATATCCCAGTGGGACAGAGTAAAATGGTGTCAGATTTCATCAGGCTACTCACAATAGCACACAATTTAAAACTTATGAATGGTTTATTTTTGGAAATTTCCATTCAATATTTTCAGACCACAGTTGATCGTGGGTAACTGAAACCTCAGAAAAGTGAGCTGTACTTCCTTTCACATGTGAGCTAATCAGAACAGCTATTTCTTGCTTACACATTCCTTGTTTGAATTCCGTATCATCACATTTTCAAAAACTGAGGTCACGTTCATGCCACAAAATAGCAGTTATCGTTAATAATATTTTTTCTGAGTATAAAAGCAAATGCTTTAGAAATAATTTTAAAATATTGTCAAGCACAAAAGACAACTTAAAAATATTCACAGTTCTACTGTCATGGATAACTAATCTACATATTTTGGGGGATATGTCTGTAATAATATTTCAACAAAATTATACATTTACACTGTGTATAACAGTGTGGGCTGCTTTTGACAATGATAATATACTTTAGACACTTATCTATACTTTTAGACAGATGTCTTTCTGTAATAAGATTGCTAATGATAGCAGAGTATTTCAACATTTCATGGTATATTTCACAAGTCCATTTTTGTTGGGGATCGAAAATGTTTCTGATTTCTGTACAATAAAAAAATGTTCTCTTGGGAAAATATTTGTAGCTCTCCATAAAAAATTATCATAAAAGTTATAGATAAAGATTTCTGATGCAAAGACATGCACATTTTTCAAGTGTATAAAGACCGATTTATGTTTGTATCAATTTAAACTTTCATTAACAATCCTTGCTAATGGATTTGTTTTATTCTCCATACATAGTATCATACAGGAGATAGTTCAGCACGATTCTTATAGTAAATTTATATTTTTATCAGTCTGAACACATTATTTTTATTTAACTGGCTTTCATACAGTAGTTTTGGTGGGTATAAATTCCACATTGCCCCAAGTTTTTATCCACTATTTTAAATAGTCCAATTGTCTTTTTCTTTTTTTAAATAAGTGCTTGGTTATTTCCCACTGATTAATGTTACTCATTATTTTGCTGTTATGGAGATTCACTCCAGTGCGATTAGGTGCATGTCATATTTTTTTCTTTTTTCTTTCAGAATATTATAGGAGTACAAATGTTTTGGTTACATGGATTGCTTTTGTACTGCTTCAGTCAAAGATACAAGTGTGCCCATCACCCAGATAGTGTGCCTTGTTCCCGTTAGGTATAATTTCGCCCATCCCCATTCCACTTTTCCATCTGTTTGATTTCTGTTGAGTTGTACTTCCATTTGTGCACATGCATGCTGATCAGTTAGTTCCAATTTAATAGTGAGTACATGCGGTGTTTGTTTTTCCCATC